>LGRX02030394.1:0-34160 GCA_001247695.2 Cymbomonas tetramitiformis
AGCCAGTATCCACACTCTAGCGCATCCCTGCGAGGTGATCGGTGGACCACTGCAAAGTTTAGCCAGTATCCACACTCTAGCGCATCCCTGCGAGGTGATGGGTGGACCACTGCAAAGTTTAGCTGCCGTTCACATTTTGGCCAAAATCGTTCGGTCCAGGTGGACTCGTTTCGTTCCGGTCGTTCGGTCAGGTGGACTCGTTTCATGATCATGCTGGGTGCGCTTGGCATGGGACATTGGACGAAGCACCCGCGCAAGACACATCTTCGACGGCCATCCGGGTAAGTGGCGCCGTGCCAGGGAATTCTCTGACACACATGTTCGCGAAGGATGCGTCCTGCGATGTGTGACGCGGTGAATAGGCAGACGGTGGGTGCGTTTGTGGCGCTGCCGCGGCGGAGTCTGTGGCGCCTCTTGCCTGAAGAGAGCTTGGAGCTCGGCCATGTCAATCTCTCCGCTGCCATCGCGGTCGACGATCTTGAAATTCACGCGGTACTCCTCCATGCGCGCGAGCATCGCCAGCTCGTTGCGGCACAGCTTGACGAACTCGGGAAAGTGCAGCTCGCCGGAGGGCGTCATCCCATACTGGCCACATCCTCAATCCCCTCCCGTCATCCTGGCCCACCCTCCTGGCCGGCTCTCTGGGCGGTATGCCGCACTTTTGCTGCGGGCAGCGTCTCCCATGTGTACGAGGCCCATACAAGGCGCGCGACAGCCGCACACAAATCATCTCAGAGCGCAGGGGAAATGATGCAAATGGTGGATCTCCGTGCACCCTGCGCGCTGGCCGCGACCTCAGACCTCAGCTCAGGCGTCGGTCGCTGTGGAGCCCCGATTTGTGCGCGTGGTCAGCGAGTCATGCGGGTATAGCGAGCAACGGGAAGAGTGGAGAGGCGCTGCCACCTGGTCTTTCATGCGCCGCATGTCATCTGGCAGCAGCACTTTGCCCATGGAAGAGAAGCATTCCGTCAATTCTTTCACTGCAGCAATGATTCTCATCCCGGACCCACGCGCCCCACCTTAGGGTCGCCCTCATGATTCTCCCAGTCCAGACGCCCTTGTCTCCTGCTCGCCCTTTTTGCTCATGCTCCTTGAACCCCCTTTCACACACACGGTCGAGGCAGAATTACCAGGAAGGCCTAAGTCGAAGATGCAGGTAGCCTGGCGAGGTCGAGACGTCAGTCGGGCCCAGGTGGGAGGATGTGGGGCAATAACATGTGCCACGTGGAGATAGGCAGGGGAGCATGCAGGGCACGGAGCTGCTGGGCTGGTTGGAAGCTTCTCACTGTCGATGGTGCCGCTCGAGTCCGCATCAAACTCGAGGAACTTGGCCTTAAGCGCAATCAGTTCCTCCGTGTGCTCCACAGCTGCAGTGTACGTGTCCATGACCAGCTCCGTCGCACCCTCACCGCTCACCTGCCGGCAGCACACCCCGGTCTGTGGACTCTGCAGGCAATGCGGTGATGCAGCGCTGCAGCAAAATTGGCGGCACGGCGCGAGATTGCCCCGTGCAACCCCGATGAGATCGTAGCAGCGTTTTGTGGCCAACCTCCACTCAGCTCCAGCTCCGTGCGCCAGCCGAGTGACACGCAGAGAAGCCCAGGTGGCCACACGAAGGAATCCCAGATCGGCCAACTGTTCTCTGAGTCAGCTCACGTTCTGTTTAAATTGGAGCCCGCGGAATTTTAGTGGTTTCAAAGTATTGCCCCAATCGATCTGAGTCGTGCGCCCTTTCTGTCGACGGTGACGGTTCGACCCTTCCAAGAGAACCAGATCCAGTCACAGACTAGAAGTAGGAGTTCAAACAGACACAAACTCAGCTCTGTTCTTTTGCATTTACCCTCCCTCATAACCCAAAATCTCTGTTTCAGTTGCGAACTTGGATATTCACAAAACATAGACATTCACTGGCTGAACACTTAAGTCTTGGCTGGTAGCTTAGACAGCGCCAGCCAGACAAATGCTATTTATTATAATGAATGGTAGCAGTGTGCCTTTTGGCAGTAGATCGTGTGTGCAGAAAGAAATGCTATGGATGCATGTTTTGTACCGCTACTTGCATAGCTTGCCTTCCGCGACGCACGCGAGTCGGTTATCATTACGAAGGAGCATCTATTCCTCCCGTCCGAAAATGGAAAAGAAAAAAATACACACTAATTTCCACATCCTATAAATCATATTGCACATTACGTGTATGTTTCATATTGAAGATCATCTGTTTTTTAAGCACGTCGTCCGATCAAACCGATTCGATCATATTACTACAGTTTTCGATCGAACAGTTTTTATGCAACGGATATTTGACGAATGCCGCCACATCATCCTTCCCTCACACTTGAAGTCGCTTGCTCTGTCGCCAACCTCGACATTGCGTCGCCGCCGAGACACGAGACAGATCTCAGATGCCCGCATCGCAATAATGTAAAGCGAGCGCGAGCGTGAGCGGAGCTGGGGCGGAGCCCCCGCGACGCGAAACGGGAGCGACATCTATACCCGGAATGTGTTAAATATGGAACATATGGTTTATGTGTTAAATATGGAACATATTGTTGATGCGTTAAATACGGAACATATTGTTGAATGTTGATGTGTTAAATATAGACCACATTGTTAATGTGTTGAATATGGAACATATTGTTATTGCACTAAATATGGAACATATTGTTGATACATTAAATATGGAACGCATTGTTAATGTGCTGAATATGGAACATATTGTGTATGTACTAAATATGGAACACATTGTTGATGTACTGAATATGTAACGCATTGTTGATGTATTGAATATGTAACGCATTGTTAATGTGTTAAATATGCAACACATTGTTGATGTGTTGAATATGGAACATATTGTTGTTGTGTGAAATATGAAACACATCGGTAATTTGTTGAATATGGAACACACTGCATGAACGCACCTTCGGTGCGTCGGCTGGGAGCGCTTCAGCATGTGAACAGCGTTCATGAACATTATTTGTGCAAGTCGCGCGATGCTATTTATGCATTCGCTGGGGCCTTCAGCTATCGATCTGAATACGTTTAGCAACTGAGTGCAAATACTACACCATGTACGGAAGAGCAAGAGGAGAGCACGGGAGGTAGAACTCCGATGTGCGGAGTAAAGCTCAGAGTGCGAAGCGCTCATTCGTGGCCAACCACGCCCCGCCTGCAGATGGCGGGTTGGGATCCAGACACACACGGGGATGGCACTGATGGACATAGCGATCTTCGCACCGTGAGCAGGACATCTTGGTTCAGAAAGTATTCCTTTACGGGACCTATCCTCTTTTCGTATTGTTCCATTCTGTGAGAAGCACGCCACACAGTACCCTCCATCCCCCGTCGTGACCCCTCATTTGATGCCCCCCTTCCCTGGACCTCGACCAGTCAGGCACAGACCTGGTGCATCCAGGCACCGACTTCGCTGATAGGTGCGCCTAAGATGCCGATCGTCGACACCGTCGCCGATGCATGTCCAGTCACTCACACCGGTAATCAGGTGTGTCCAGTCACTCACACTGGTAATCAGGTGTGTCCAGTCACCGACACCGTCGATCAGGTGTGTCCAGTCACTCACACCGTTGATCAGGTGTGTCCAGTCACCGGCACCGTTGATCAGGTGTGTCCAGTCACTGACACTGTTGATCGGGAATATCAAGCCACCGGAACAATTGATCACGGATGCCCCGCCAAAGCAGCGCATCCACTGCTCGAGAATTGCAGTTGAACGAAGGTTACATTTCTCCGCAAAAGATTGTGCGAGGCGGAGGAAGAGCTGTGCAGGGCGAGTGGTGTGACGCTGCGTGGAAAGAGACGAAACAACCCTTCGGCCAAGCTGCGCGCCCGCGTTGTGGAGGTGACGACTTGAAGGTTTGCACCTGTGGTTGAGTATCTCCCTCATTTGTTTCAAGTTGACGCCCGCATCACGAAGAGCCGGCTGGCTGCCTGCAGCTGTAACGAGTCCACGTCAACCCCCCTCTGGCACAATCGATTGCGTAGAAGGCCGATGGCAGTGCAAATCATCCTTGCAAGGCATATCCACGTGGCTCTGACCGATGACGTCAAATGCCACCGCCTTCCAACAACAGTGCACGCCCTGCATCAGATCCGAGACCTGTCTGGCGTGTCTGCCTGTGCAAAAACAAGGCGGAGCTGTGGCAAATCCCCAAAAGTTTCACAGAAGGATGGAGGCATCATGCCCGAAAGCTAGCCATCATCGTGCACAAAAAACCGAATGTCACGTGCTGCCAGTCACACCCAAACAATCGCACGTTAAATATTGTGTCATTCACACCCACACAGCCGCACGTCAGCCAAGGTGAAGGGCACCGACCTTGCTGAGTAATAAAACCCCCAGGCACAGCCCTTTCGCCAATCCCAGCTTTTAGATCGCTCTCATCTTGCATTTTTGCGTTGTTCAGGGACCTTGTCCTGCGTCTCAAAATCCCCGGGTGCACTCGCCGGCCCTCGTGAGAGAACCGCTGATCTCGACCCACTTCGAGGATATTCCCTTCCATAGTCCATCCGAGGGTCCTTCTTCACCCAGGATGGATAAGGGTGGTGGTAGAGTTGATGCGGGCATGCAACGGGATATAAAGGGGTGAATGTGTGAAGCGGGGGCACTGAAATCGCGGAGATGAAGATGATGGAGGCAAAGCACACTTTCTATTTACCACTCCAGAACAAGCACTTCAGGGATGTTGTAGCAGAGAGCAGTTGAACGCACAACATGGTTTCTGTTGAGCACTCTATGTTGATGACAAGGGACGCTCGGCCAACCTGCACCACTCCTCCAATCACACTCTCCTCCCATGCTTTCCTCGCCATGCAGGGTGGACGAGACACACAGCGTACACGGTGCTGCCAACAATGCGCTCCGGCCATGACCACCTGACGGCCGTCCCCATGTGATTTGATGGCATTCCCCGAGGAGTCACGTGATTACTTCTCTATTCAGTGGCATCAACGAATCGATGCGAGTCAGCTGCTAGCAGCCGTGCTAGATAACATCATTCAGTTAGGCCCAGTGTCTGGAGGGTCGGATAAAGCCCAGCCAATGTGGCATGGAGGGTGACAACATCGCTAAGGGCACTGTGCGTTGTTGAAAGGCCAGGCATCATGGAGGACTGTTTTTTCCAAAGCTCGATGTAGGTGAGGCATCATGGAGAGCGACGCGCTGTAGCTGATGTGCTCTGTGGTTCAATTTACCATCAGAATGATTGATGCATTATGAAGCGTAATGTGTCATCATAGATTGAAGCATCCAGTGCACTTTTGTGTGAAGCCACATGTTTCTATGCACTCCTTGCTCAGCCACGTGTCCTCAGGCTGCCTCTCACAAGCACTCCTTGCTAAGCCACGTGTCCTCAGGTTGCTGTTTGTAAGCGGTTTCATGGTGTGCCCTGTTAGGCCTGCCATATGGCATCTTCCTCCTGATTGGCTCCTGCGAATCCCAACTGGTTTTCATCTTTGGATCTTTCATTGCTGTGTCATCAGGCCCTCGAGCCCGAGTTCGTCGCTGAGCCAACATTTTGAAGCCAGGGTCCGCACAAGAATATGGGTTTCTTCGCGGTACACCCATTGTTATTGAGATGATGTGTCATAGTGGGTGACAAGCCATGCGCTGTCCAGGACCATGTGGGCATATTTATGGGCAATGTGAACGGAGGACGTCTAAGGGCGTACCTGTTTCTCGAAGCGGGCAGCCTGCTCGGGGCTCGTTGGGAAATCCTCGATGATCACCTTCGATGTCCCGGAGGACTTCATGGCGTTTTTGAGCAGCTGCAGCGAGATCTCATCAGGAACCTCGACGTTGTTCTTCATTAACTCTTTGCATGCAATGCCCAGCGGCGTCCCCATAATGATCTCATATCTCAAAACGTCGTCTGGCTACCTCCCCCCCCCAGCGGCGTCCCCATCATGATCTCATATCTCAAAAACGTCGCTCCGCTACTCTCCCCTGTCATGCCCCTATCATGATTCCACATTCAAAACGCGTCGCCTGCTACCTCCCCCAGGCTGCAGGCGCCCCCATCATGATCTCATATCTCAAACGCTGCCTGGCTACTCTCCCCTACCCAGCGGGCGCCCCCATCATGATCTCATATCTCAAAACGCTTCGCTGGCTACTTCAACGGCGCTCCTATACGATCTCATATCTCAAAACGCCTTTCTAGCTACCTCCCCTCTACCCAGCTAAGCGCCCCCATCATGATCTCATATCTCAAAAACGTCAGTTTCATACTTCACCCAGCCGTAAGGCCCCCATCATGATCTCTATATCTTCAAAACGCCGCCTAGCTACCTCCCCCCAAATAGCGCCCCATCATGATCTCATATTCTCAAAACGCCTCGTCTGGCTACTTCTCCCATCATGATCTCATATCTCAAACGCCGTCTGGCTGCCTCCCCCCAGCAGCGTCCCCATCATGATCTCATATCTCAAAACGCCGTCTGGCTACCTCTTTCCCAAGCATGGCAAAATACCTGCCGAGTTGCCCTGTGACAGTTATACCGGCGTTGCAGTGCTCAGCACTCCGCATATGCTGTAAGACATGCCATGCGAGGCACGCGGTATGTGAATAATAATTGATTTGGCAGCATCTTCCTTGCCACTGCAGCTACACTGCTCCATTCAGCGTTGTGACAATCATGACAAGGCCGAGATCGAGGATGAGGACATGGAAGCAGTTCGGGTGTGCACCAGTTCTAAATCCCTGAAAACCCTAAAACCTTATTTCTCTTTTGCTCGAATCCTCATTTGCCAAAGGCAGGCACTGCAATACATTTCATTAAAATGATTTTGTAAAGTGTTTAAAATGCATTTTGTGCTTTTACATGCTTTCTAAATTCATGTTTTTGATGAGATGTCCAGACTGTCTGTGCACGTCACCAAAAGGAAAGAGTCCTCTGGGTCGGGAGCGGTGGGAAGAGCAAAAGGAACAGAGCTGAACAGGCGTGTCGCTTCGTGGCTACTTGTACATCCTGTTTGTGTCACGGAGCTACATGTGTCATTCGGCTCTACTGCAGCAGGAGTCACGGATTCTGAAAGTCTGAAACCACAAAAATTCTGTTGCACTCCAATTTGAACATTTCTCTTTTGCTCGAATCCTCATTTGCCATGAAACCAAAGATGAAACTGTGAGGCACACACAACAAATCTGATCTCTGTCACTGTGACCATGTTAACCAAGCGAAGTAGTAGTCCATGTCTGTGTCCCTCAGAGCTGTCGGGTCGATGTAGTGTTGCACTGCCGAAGAGAACTGTGACCAGCCTCCCAGGAAGCACACTTTCTCCATTGTAACACCCACAGCTCGAGCACACGTCGTGGCACCCTTCCGGGTGCTGTGTGCAGAAAAGTGACCTCCTTCAGGAGGTCTGCAGTCCAGCTCGCTGAGAGCTAGACCAATCCAGTCATTAGCCACGGAAGCCTTGAAGTTCTTCGGGTCCTCGGGTAGCAGCCAGTAGCTGTCAGGTTGAGTCTTCGCAGAAATGCTCCAAGCTGTGTCACGGTAGAACTCCCAGTGCTCGATCAGCTCCTTCAACAGAGCCACCCCCTTCCAGGGGATCGTAAGGCGTCGCTTCACTCGATGGTGTCGCCGACCCTTCTCCTTCAGCAGCACCACTGAGAACTCATCGTCGCCACAATGAACGTGCTGCCGTGACAACGAGGTCCCCGTGTCCGGTCTGCCGAAGGTCACGAAGGCCACCACCACGTAGGTCAAGGCTCGCAGTAGCTGCAGCTCCTCAGGCGATCTCGGATTGAACTTCAGCGCTGCTTCGTGCACCCTTCGTACGTGTGCTGCTGGCAGCCACGTCCGCTGGGTCTCGATGTTCTCCTCCTGCACGGCCAGCTCCGCCTGGATGGTAGCCATCCCCTTCACAGCTCGGGTCACAGAGCGCCCCTTCGCCGGTCCAGGGTGACCAAGGTCCTCGTGGTAGTTGTTGATGGCGGACAGGTACGGCTGTAATGATGCCGACTGGATGTTCCCGTCCTCCAACAGAGAGGCGATGTACAGCAACACAGTCGCCTCCGACGCTGGCAGCCACGGCCGTTGGTCACGCTCACAAAATAAAATGAATCGCCGTGCCTTCGGTCCGTAGTTGTCCTTCGTCGTGTCCAGCAGTGCCTTTTTCTGCATCGACACCGCCAGTTCGGTGAGCCGGGAAGGTCCCAACTCACCCCTCCACCGCTCACAAAGTGAGCGCGTGAGGAAATTTTGTACAGCACCACCGCGCTTGTACTCTTCGTAGTTGCCTCCGCTGCTCCGCTCGGTGTTCTCGCCGTCCGCGTCTGTAGTCTCGTCCGTGCTGTTGATGATTTTGAAGTTCTCTTCGGACAAGTCTAGCGTCTCCTCGTCGCCGTCGTCGTACAGCACGTGCGCCTTTCCGTCCTCGTTGAACTCCTTCACCACACCCGGGTAGAAGCAGTCATCGTCCTCCCAGAACACCTCGATTTTTGTACCCACGGTCACCTTGCTTGCTGTCGTACTCGTAGCAGAGCTTCTTCGTACTTCAGCAGCGTAGTAACTCACGGGCGCGCCTCGATGAAGAACATCACAGCGTCCCATTTTGAGGGCCCGAGCAGCTCGGACCCTCCCAGCCTGCTCGGAGTGAACAGGTCCCTGCGCCGTGGCATGATCACCACCTCGGTGGCCAGGGCTTCCAGCTCCCTGAACCAGGACTGTCCCGGCCAGTACGGAGCCACCACCGTAGCAGCGGCCCCCTCCTCCCGCAGCTTGTGCGCCACCTCGTCCAGCAGCGCCCACGGGGGGTTCACCCAATTGTTCTCCCCCCGCCAGTCGTACGTCAGAGAGTCCACACCTTCGCACTTCGGGTCTTTCCACGCAGCGTAGTACCGAGGAAGCTGCGCGGAGATCTCGGAAGCGAACCGGTCGACTGTGTAGGGCCCCCACTGCTTGTTGGCCCACACGAACCAGTCTCGATTCAGCCTCCAGTCGTCCAAATCCTCGCAACGCGAAAGGTTGTCGGCCCACAAGTTGGCCTCGCTGCGGATGTACCGAGCCTGCAACTCGATGTCGTGCAGATCCAGTAGCAGCCAGAGTCTCCTCATTCTCCTCATCAGGTCCGGGTTTCTGGAGGTGAAGTGTGACAGCATCGCCACCACCGCCTGGTTGTCGCAGTAGAGTCGTACGACCTTGCCCTCCAGCTCCTGCAAGAACGCCTGTACGGTCTTGTACACGGCCTCCAGTTCTAGGTGCGTAATGTGCCAGCAGCGCATCTCGTCTGGCCAGAAACCTCGCGCGGGGAACTTCAGGTTCAGCACTCCTCCCCACGCCGTCATCGAAGAGTCCGTGTGCACCTTCGCTCTCGTCGGGGATCTCCAGATTTTGCGTCCGTTCCACCTGCTCATCACAGGCAGCCTGGACCACCATTCTAAGTCCCCCCGAGCTGAACGTGAGATTTTTACCTTCGCTCCCCAGCTGCGTTTCTCCGCCAGCACGAAGTAGAGCTCCCGTAGGTAGAGCCGCGCCGCTGGTACTGCCAAGTACACGGATTGGCAGAGTCCCGTGAAGGACGCCAGTCTCCTGGCAGGAATCCACCTCCGATTTCTCGCTGCATCGCACAGGATCTCCTTCGCCTTGGCGTGGATTTTGTGCACCCGTCGTTCTGTCACACGGAATTGTCCCAGCTTCAGGTCCACCTCCAGCCCGAGGTGCTCCACCACCTGCGTTGGCTCCCAGTGGCCCTTCTTCTCGTTCCGCCGTAGGCCAAGTCGATGAAGCACCAGTTGAACTTTTTCTCGACGCAGAAAGCCTTCTCGCTGAGAGTCGACCAGCACCAGAAAATCGTCCATGTACGGTAGCACTCGCATTCCGCTGTGACGGTTCGCGTCCCCGCCAGCACCACCGGTCCTGCGACGGACTGACCATCGCTGTCGTACTGCGGAACCGTCCCGCAGTCTCTTGATTTCTCTGCGATCCTCCGCCGCCTGTGGCGAACGCAAAGCCTCCACCATCACGCGTACGAACTTGCAGAAAACTCTCGGAGAGTCGCTCCATCCGAACGGCATCGCTGAACATTGAAGCAGGTCCCCTTGCAGGTCGAACTGCATGAACTTCTGGAAGTCCGGGTGGATTCCCAGCGCGTGAAAACCGTCCTGGAGGTCGAAGCTGAAGCACCAGTCGCCCGGTTTCGCCAGTCTCCTTAGTTTCTTCAGCGTCTCCATCTTCACACGATTTTTTACACACCACTGGTTCAGCCATCGGAAGTCCACCACCAGTCTCCACTTGTTCGTACCCGGTTTCGGCACCAAAAAAGCGCGCGAAACGTGAGATCTTCTCGTCGCTCTCGTCCAGGCCCCGTTCTCTAGCAGCCTCTCCTTCTCCGCGTCCAGCCACACCTGCTGCTGCCGCGTCGCATCCCTCAGTGACACCCCGTGGTCGAACGGAGGTGGAGGCCCGCGCTTCCACCTCAACTTCACCCCGTGAGTAATCCATTGCATCACCTCGGAACTGGCGCCCGCCGCGCGCCATGCTCCCCTCCGCTGTCTCACCCGCTGCTGCAAGGTGAGTTTCCCCCGTCCAGCGCCCGGAGAGGGCTGTTGCGCTGGAGGGGGTGGCGGCACGCACATCACGCATCGGCCGCGGGCTTTCCGCCCCGGCCTTTGTTGCCGCCTTTGTCGGTAGGCTGCTTCGTACCGTCCTTCTCCTTGTTCTTACGCTCCTTCCAGCGATCACGGTCCCGTGGATCTTTCGGAACCCGCGTTTCCGCGTTCGCCGCGTTCTTGGACGCAATGTTCAGCACTGCTCTGCCGCGGTTCTTGTCGAAGTCGTTCAGCCATTGCTGCAACACCTCGTCCGCCACCACGCCGTCCGCTGCCTGGTAGACCCTGTCCTCCACGAACTGCAGCTTCGCGCGTAGAGCTTCTTGTCCTCCCCGCTGCGAAGAACCCGGCTCCTGCTCCAGCTGCCCGCGCAGTTCCAGCATCGTCCACCGGTTGCACAGTAAAGCGTACACGCCGTGGACAGAGTTGGAAACCTCGTGTAAGTGTTTCACTAAGTCTCTCAGTGCCAATCCTGAGTCCTCATGTTCGTCCAACGTCTGGTTGCACGCGGTCACCACGTCGTGCAAGTAGGACAGCGCTGGAGCCAGCACCATGCACTCGTACTTCATGGAAGAGTTGGACTTCTTGGAGAGCGCGTCGTACGTCTTGTTGCCGTGTAGGTCGTACAACTGCGGCATCCTCGTTGCCAGTGTCGCCGGACGCGTTGGGAACGGGTTGACGGAGGCTGCTGGCACGTAGTCCAGCTTCTTCCTTCTCTCCAGGAGTTTCTCGGCGGACGTGGCTGCGGATTCCGGGTCAGAAGTCCCAGACTTCGCTGCCACCTTCGCCTCCAGCTCAACGTTGATTTGTGCTAGACGTTGATGATCGGCACGCAGCAGTCGATGATCTTCTGCCTGCTGCCTCTGCATCTCAAGCAGCTCACTCTGCTGCTTTTGCATCGTCAGAATTTGTTGTAACAGCACGTCCTGAGTGGACGGTGCTGCCGGGGAAGGGGAAGCCTGCCCGATGTCTGGCTTCGCCGGGAGGGGAGGGAAATCCTCTGTGGTCTTGCCCTTCGAAGAACCAGCCATTCTCTCTCCCTCAGAGGAGTAACAGTGAAGTCAATCGTACTGTCGTAGTCGCTGTGAAGCCGTCGTTTGAAGTCGTAACGCCGTCCCCGCGACTTCACTGTCAGATCTCCTGTCGTCGTTCGATCGCCGTCGTACAACCAAGTGGTCTAGTCACTACCTACTCTACTGTTTTACCGGTGAAACAGGTGAAGAAAATTTACAAAATCGGATTTGCAGTGTGCCTCACAGAGCACCGTAGGTACCCGTGAAGTTCCTGTTTGCAAGAGCAAAAGGAACAGAGCTGAACAGGCGTGTCGCTTCGTGGCTACTTGTACATCCTGTTTGTGTCACGGAGCTACATGTGTCATTCGGCTCTACTGCAGCAGGAGTCACGGATTCTGAAAGTCTGAAACCACAAAAATTCTGTTGCACTCCAATTTGAACATATCAGCCATTCCGACATTGATAAGGGGACAAAGGGCAGTATAGGCCCGCTGTTTTCTTTTACGGGGGGGGATACTCCCTAACCCTACTCATCCTAAAATCTTGGCGTGGGCTGATCCCACATCCCATGTGTGCGCTTGGGCTCTGCGGCCCGTATGCCCAATCTGTGACGGAGGTATGGGACAGTCCCAAAGGTCCATCCTGAGATTGCAGTGCAGGCGATACAATAATCCTTGAAATTAACGAGGGTGCGCCGCAGTGCAGCAAGCCGGTCTGTGATTACAGCATGGGGTAATGACACATCCTCTAGGCATGACAGAGGTGTGAGGCATTCCTGCATGCCGATCCTATGGTGCAGGACGAGCTCACATGCCTATCCTTTGAACGTGGTACGGTGCCATGCCACAACCCTTGAGCGGATGCAGCAAGGGGGCGATTTTAAATGTATCCTTCTCGGGATATAGTTGTGCGTCATAGTCACGTGCTCCGTCACGTTATATAGGTGTCGGGCGTAAGCATAGACCCATCCTGTAATGGAGGTGGCTCCTGCTAGAGAATAAAAATAGTCACATTCGAGATGATGGGTTGGCTCTTGAGGGACAAAACCCCCAAGCCATCGTAGAGAAAGGGGCTTCTCTACAATCTTGGACCCCCCATCCACCAAACTATCAGATTGTGATCGCCAAAAAGTAAACATTCCGCAGATTCGAGTGCATTGACTTTTAGGCAGATGACTGTTTATTCCGCCATTGGTAATGAGGAGAAAGATCACCTAGTCTTAGCCGCGCATATTTATATTTCGCAGCGATTAAAGCTGCCTGAGTCCTTACTCCACAACCTGGACCGCCGAGCACGTAAATCATGGAGTCGACCTTAAAATCAGTGTGGAGTGCACTTGGTGTTGGGTTGCCACCCTGCAGACAAACCCCGGTCAAACGCAGCACTGCTGATCTATCCCTGCCTGGAGAGGCTAGATCCCGTGGCTGGCAATTCGCAAGGGAAGCCGGTGCCTACAAGGTTCCTCATCCACTTTACAGGCAAGATCGGCTTGCGCCCAACCCATCATGAGATTCAGGTTGCAGTTACCAGAGGTCACCTTCCCGTTCGCTATAGCAAGGGCCGTGAACTGGCAAGGGCACACCACTTGAAAAACCCAAGTGCTCGTGGAGGCTACCAATCACGGGACTCCGGACGCGTTCGCTTCTTGCATCATTTAGAGCATGCGACATGACAAGACCACCATCCACACTTCAAGCGTGCAACCCAAGTATCCTTGTGGGTAGCTACAGGGCACTGGAATGGTCTGGTATTCCTATGAGTTCGCCACCCTCCGGCATG
Organism: Cymbomonas tetramitiformis; assembly: GCA_001247695.2. Lineage (NCBI taxonomy): Eukaryota > Viridiplantae > Chlorophyta > Pyramimonadophyceae > Pyramimonadales > Pyramimonadaceae > Cymbomonas > Cymbomonas tetramitiformis. Next base: position 13,361 of record LGRX02030394.1, read on the forward strand.
GGATGGGCCTAACCAAGGAGCGGAACCAAGCACGGTTGTAGAGCGAGTGTGGAGCGCATTGCTCAAGTTCACAGCTTCCTCGCAAGGCAATCACAACAAGGGCTTCAGTCATGTGGAGTTGGTGCTGGGGGTGGAGGGCTACAGGCGCAAGTTGGTGGCGGGGGCACAGGTTTGGATGAGAGCGGCCCAGTTTATCATTCTCAGCCCCTTGGGACAGCCCTTGGGCATTCTGGCCGTGGCGTGGGTGGGCAAGCTCTCTTGAGACCAGGCACTGGAGTATGTAGGGGGCAGCCGGGTGGTCTCAAATGTGGGCTTGGTGGTGAAGAGGTGGCTCGATTGGCGGAGGTGAGTCGGCTTCATAGACACAGCAACAGTGCGCCGGCAGGGCTGTCGCAGAGGGGCTCAGGTGGTCCAGTGAGGCTCAGGAAGCACAGGAGTGGTCCTGCGCGTAGGCTTGGTGGTGGAGATATGGGTCGCGCAGCTCGGGGGGCAGGGATGAACCGGCTTCGGGCACAAGGCGGCAGTGCGCCGGCGGTGCAGATGCAGAGGGGCTCGGGTGACTCGGTGAGGCTTAGGGGGTCCCATTCTTCACTAGTGAGCTCTGGAGAATCCGGATAAGTGTCCCGAAGTGTGTGCTGAATCCTTTGGTCCCCAGCGTCGGTACATAGTGCAGCAGGTCTTCTGTGGCTACGGGGTGCCAAAGGAGTCGGTCCAAGGATAAGCACACTCACACTGAACGGCTTGAGGCCCGCTGACGTATGAGCGGCATGCAGGAACACAGCGGGGGCCATGCCGAGATACCAAACACACACACTGAACCCAACACACTGAACGGCATGAGATTAGCCGACAAAAGCCAGCCCACCATCATCCCAGTGGATGTGAGAAGCAAATCAGGAGCAGGGCGGGGCCTTGCCAAGATACCACAAACTCATACATATTCCCAACCCAGATGCAAAGCAGCATGGAAAGATGATACGATGCGACCGATCATCGCCTAACAATAGTTGGTCCCAGAGTTACGGAGTAAGCGGACCCTGCTGGCACGCCCCCCAGTGGCTCACGGTCGATGGATGGGACCCGTTGGTCCATGGTTATGCCATGAATGCAGTCACGCCAAACAACATGGACACCCCATGTCAAAAAATGAAAACATGCGGGCACCTAAGTGCTCCCCACAAAAATCAAGGGAAAACACAGAACGTGGACTTCACCACCCTCTGCCTCTCCTTGCAGCAAAGGCAGATGAATCCACCGAGCTCTCCAAGAGGCAGTGCCCGCCAGAATGGCACCACAGGGACAACCGCCTCCCAAAACCCACTTCCACCCGGCGGCCGTTCCTGTTCACAACGACGCGCCAATACCTCACATATGGGTCACAGAACACGAGTCCCCCAACACGTGTAATAAGCACTGGACATGGAGAGGGAGCAAGCGTCAGATGAACCCAAGACACTCCCAAAGAGCGAGCCGCAGACGAATCCCTGACGCTCTCAAAGAGGCCAGAAAGGTACCACAGGGACAGCCACATCCCATCATCCAAAGCACTCCAATGGCCGTCCCCGTTAGCAACGAGATGCCAGTACCCCACAATGTGGCTGAACCCAACACACTGAACGGTATGAGACCGGCCAACAAAAGCCAGCCCACCATCATCCCAGTGAATGTGAGAAGCAAATCAAGAGCAGGACGGGGCCTTGACAAGATACCACAAACTCATACATATTCCCAACCCAAATGCAAAGCAGCATGGAAAGATGATACGATGCGACCGATCATCGCCCAACAATTGTTGGTTCCAGGGTTATGGAGTAAGCGGACCCTGCTGGCATGCCCACCAGTGGCTCACGGTCGATGGATGGGACCTGTTGGTCCAAGGTTATGCCATGAATGCAGTCACACCACACAGCATGGACACCCCACGTCAAAAAATGAAAACATGCGGGCACCTAAGTGCTCCCCACAAACCCAACACACTGAACGGCATGAGATCGGCCAACAAAAGCCAGCCCACCATCATCCCAGTGGATGTGAGAAGCAAATCAGGAGCAGGGCGGGGCCGTGACAAGATACCACAAACTCATACATGTTCCCAACCCTGATGCAAAGCAGCATGGAAAGATGAAACGATGTGACCGATCATCGCCCAACAATTGTTGGTCTCTGGGTAACGGAGTAAGCGGACCCTGCTGGCATGCCCCCCAGTGGCTCCCGGTCGATGGATGGGACCCGTTGGTCCATGGTTATGCCATGAATGCAGTCACACCACACAGCATGGACACCCCATGTCAAAAAAAGGAAACATGCGGGCACCTAAGTGCTCCCCACAAAATTCAAGGGAGAACACAGAAGTTGTACATCACCACCTTCTGCCTCTCCTCGCAGCACGACAGACGAATCTACCGAGCTCTCCAAGAGGCAGTGCCCGCCAGAATGGCACCACAGGGATAACCGCCTCCCAAAACCCGCTTCCACCCGGCGGTCGTCCCCGTTCACAGCGATCCGTCAGTACTTCATATCAAGGTCAAAGAACGCAAGTCCCCCGGCATGTGTAATAACCATGAGCACTGTACACGGAGAGGGAGCTAGCGTCAGACGAATCCAAGACACTCCCAAAAAGCGAGCCGTAGACGAATCCCCGACGCACTCAAAGAGGCAGTACCCATCAGAAGGGTACCACAGGGACAGCCACATCCCATCATCCAAATCATTCCAGTGGCCGTCCCCGTTCACAACGAGATGCCAGTACCCCATAAAGTGGGTATCGATCACCAGTCCCCCGGCAGGTGAAAAAGCCCCAAGGCACTGGACAAAAATAGAGCCAGCCGCAGACGAATCCCCGACGCCCTCAAAGAGGCAGTACCCGCCAGAAGGGTACCACAGGGACAGCCACATCCCATCATCCAAATCATTCCAGTGGCCGTCCCCGTTCACAGCGATCCGCCAGTACCCCATAACGTGGCCGCCACAACCAGTCCCCCGGCAGGTGAAAAAGCCCCAAGGCACTGGACATAAATAGAGCCAGCCGCAGACGAATCCCCGACGCCCTCAAAGAGGCAGTACCCGTCAGAAGGGTACCACAGGGACAGCCACATCCCATCATCCAAATCATTCCACAAACCCAACACACACACACCCCCCCATACGGCGAACGCATGGGCTTGTAATCTTAACTCATGGGCTTGTAATCTTAACCCAACACACACACACACACCCAAATTTGCGGATGCAGATGGGCTCGGGTGGCTCAGCGAGGCTTTGGGGGTCCCATTCTTCACGAGTGAGCTCCGGAGACTCCGGATAAGTGTCCTGAAGTGTGTGCTGAATCCTTTGATCCCCGGCGTGGGTACATAGTGCAGTCTCCTGTGGCTTCGGGGTGCCAAAGGAGTCGGTCCAAGGATAAGCACACCCAAACGGCGAACGCATGGGCTTGTAATCTTAACTCATCTGCTTGCAACGTGGGATATGCAAGGGTGCGGAACCATTCTAGCCACTTGTTCCTTTGCCTCCCTCAGTCGTCTGCGGCCCTCCTGCATTGCTGATTCATTCTCTTCAAGCATCTTTGCCAGCTTCCTTTTGAGAAAGTCCACTTCCTTCTGCTCAAGTTGCACATAAATGGCAGGTTTAGAAAACATTAATGAAAGTCACCTCGTATGCGAACACTTGCAAGAGCCGTTGACTACAGTACTATGCACAATACCACACACTGTCGGGAACAGTGCCAATAAAGCACTTGTGAAGCTTGCACTTGAGATATATGGCATGCAGGATCTGCCGTGGCTGTGTCAGCCAGTCACTGGGATACTATGCGTGATAATAAGCAACACCTCTATATCTCAGAAATATATGTGAGAATATGACTACAAAACCCGGCCAGAAGACACATCCGCTGAGCTTGAGTCGATTTTGACCTCGGTGGAGCACAAGCAAGTGGGGGTCCAAGAGGGAGTGGTGTGGGCTTTCTCGTGGTAGAAACATACTTGCTTCTCCTTCAGGATACGTCCGTATTCCCCCAGGAGCGTCCTCTCTTCCTTCTGTTCAGAATAAGCCAACCAGTGACTCTTCGTAAAAAAACTTATACTAAAGAGCCAAGAATGTCTCTGGTGACTGTGAATAAAAAAGGCGGAAAATTCATTTCTACCTTGACCACTGCGAAGCTTCGGCGGTGTCGCGCCGTGCATTTGGGCTGTGTCCGGCAGGTGAAATGTCGTACCGTACACAATGCATACCAGTTTAGCAACTGTCGTTTGACCAGGTGAGAGGAATCGACTGAGTGAGACACGTTCCTGAACATTGTATGCAATACTTAGGCAGGTGTACCTTCAGATGGCTGCACATGTACGACACAGGATCGACTGGCCGTTCTTGAACCATATCAACCAACATCTGATTAACACCAAAACAAATAAGCAAATGGAAAAGTATTGCTTGGAGAACCTTCAATTTATTTGCTCACACTTCAACCAAAGAGTGCCTCTCGATGCCCCTGCTGGCGTAGAAGGCGACTACCGATTCTCCTTCAACGCAGCCTACCGACAAAGCCTAAGGATAATTCTGGACTCCCAAGCAATCTTGCACTCGCCTTCTAGTTAAATGTTGCTCGTCAGTTCAAAATCCTTCTTACAACAATCGCATTACACAGGCGACCATCAGATCACGACCCTGCAGGTGCATCAAAGTGTGATACTGGCGCTTCTCTGACTCAGTGTGGTGCACTCAAGACATGGCCGCCTGAGCTTAGTTCAGCGTCGGGGCGTTGTTAGTGGCCTGTCAAATCAATTCCCACAGAGATTCGTCTTCTGAAACACTGCTTGTTACAGTTTGTCAGTGGTCACGGGTGCTCCAATGTTATGCTACTGCCATGCGAGCCCCAAATCGTCCTAACTCAATAGACATGCGCGCAAGGAAAACAAAATTGAAATTAGCCGAATACTGCTTTGTAGCAACCTGGGAAAGAATCGGGCGAGAAAAAGAGAATGTGTCATACGTCTTCGAGCTTTGGGATAAGGTTTCGAATATATTCTTCGACCTCCAATCGCTGCACAACGTGGTGGGCATTTGCCTGAATTGACGGCATTTTAATCACTGGTCTGATGGGCTCGACACGCCGGATGGCGTCTTCTGACATCGATTTTCTATGCAAAGGGGGCCTCCAGAAACGCTTGTGGTCCGTGCACACTACTTATGCGAATTTCAGCCGTTCGTCTGCGGATGACTGGTTCTAGAAAAGCTAGGGAATATGTTTAAGCGTTCAACCAGTCATCTATAAATCTCATAAGTTTTTTACGTTCGAAGACGCTCTGAGACGTCACTATCGTATGGACAAAAGTAAGTTTTTAGTTTTACACTTACTCTCATCTCTGGCTGAAGCCTCCGGACGCGTTTTTTCTTTTTAATAACTTTTTTCAAGATTTTTTATTTTTCTGTGACACTAGACCGGAGCAGACGAGAGCAGAGGTCCGAACGCAAGCGAAGGCAACCGAACGCGAGACCTGCAACTCGAACTGAACGGCATGAAGTCGAAGTCAAGTCGAAGTGGGAAGTTCAGGAAAGTGGAAAGCCCCCCTTCCAAAACGCTAGATTGCCATAACAACGGCGAAGCATCTTAATAGTGTGCGACTGTAGATCATCGATGAAGCTCCTATCTGTTTTGGTTTCACCTTGGTCTTCAACGTTGCTAGGAAAACAAACGACTCGCCCCGCGTATCTCACAACGAGCAGACGTACGGTGATCACATGCAACAGCCATACAGGAGAACGACGAGCAGCTTTGTTTAGTCTGGCATACCTTCCTCTTTCGTTAGTATCTCCCTTCGAAAGCATTGCACCTCACACAGGTGCTTGTACATACTTTTTCGCCTGCTGCCCCAACTGGTTTACGTTGGTAGCACATGCTGCTAATGTAATTTTCGACGTATGTAAATAGATATTCCACCTTCAGGTCTCCCGAACTTACTGTTGTGAGTATATCAGGTGAATGCACTGAGTGCCTCGGATCCGTCGCTAATACGTTGGGCACGTGCGCCAGCTGGGTAAACCGCCCGACCGACAGGGACTGTCCCAACGTTCATTTCAAGACAACCTGTGGCTTCTACGCTATGAGAACTCTGTGCCTATGAGCGTGGCACCCGCGACCTTTAAAGTTATTGCGCGCGAGCTTGGTGACCTGGTCTCTCTGGGGCTCCGTTTTCGCAGAAAGGTGGAAGCTGCGTCAGCACGTTCGACGATCGACCTCCTTTCTTCCTTGCGCCTTGGGAGCTTTCAGGTCGACTCGTGTACCGAATAGTTGCTAGAACACACGCCAACTGACTTATCTACGTCGTGTTTGCCTTGAAGTCCGATGGACGCCATATTTGCTAATCTTTCTTATCAATATCTGGCTTGGACGTTTGCAGTAGCAGTTCCCTTCGACATTTCAGCTCGGCGACTCGGATTGTCTCTGCCTTATCGCGGGAGCTCAGTTTATGCAACAAACTTGGGTAATTTCTTGGGACTGAATGGAATGGTGCACGGGCATAGCAGGCTCTGCGCGACAGACCGTGCAAGAAATTAAGTCCGCCGTTGAGGCGTCAGGTACCTCCCCATAACCAGGTTCCAAAGCAAAAAGTACTTCAGCCTCGAGCTGCCGGCAAGCAGACGGCGGTGAGATGTATTCGCCCTGTTGAGCTTCGTGTTACCGATGGGCAGGCGGCAGCACGGGATTCATCCGCCCTGTAAAGCACAATTTGTATGGTTGTGCTTGACTTACATTACCCTCCAGGAGGCGCCATACAAGAGCAAGGACAGTACTACCTATACGCAACATTTGGTACGTTACTCGACCAAATGTTGATGCAGCAAGATTTCTTTGTGTTTCTTGTGAGCACTTCCGACTGGCAGATGCCAGCGGAGCACTGTCACACACACACACACATATCTATACATACATACATACATATGTACCGCATATGTGCGCTGATACTCGCACAATCCTCTAAAATAACATTAGTGTCGTGATGTATGTGGTGTGGCTTATCGGACCGTTTCCTTTGGCACCATATAGCCATAGAAGATATGCACTATGTAACCACACCAAGGATCAAAGGTTTCCGCACTATGCATCAAGTGTGTGTGTGTGTGTGTGGTAAACGCTTGCTCCCTCTCCGTGTACAGTGCTCATGGTTATTACACATGCCGGGGGACTTGTGTTCTTTGACCCTGATATGAGATACTGGTGCATCGCTGTGAACGGGGACGGCCGCCGGGTGGAAGTGGTTTTGGGAGGCGGTTATCCCTGTGGTGCCATTCTGGCGGGCATTGCCTCTTGGAGAGCTCGGTGGATTCGTCTGCCTTTGCTGCAAGGAGAGGCAGAAGGTGGTGAAGTACACCTTCTGTGCGTTTCCCTTGATTTTTGTGGGGAGCACTTAGGTGCCCGCATGTTTCTTTTTTTTGACATGGGGTGTCCACGCTGTGTGGTGTGACTGCATTCATGGCATAACCATGGACCAACGGGTCCCATCCATCGACCGTGAGCCACTGGGGGGCGTGCCAGCAGGGTCCGCTCACTCCGTAACCCAGTAACCAGCAGTTGCTTGGCGATGATCGGTCACATCGTATCATCTTTCCATGCTGCTTTGCATTTGGGTTGGGAATATGTATGAGTTTGTGGTATCTTGTCACGGCCCCGTCCTGCTCTTGATTTGCTTCTCACATCTACTGGGATGATGGTGGGCTGGCTTTTGTTGGGCGATCTCATGCCGTTCAGTGTGTGGTAAATGTGTGCTCACGGTTATTACACATGCCGGGGGACTTGTGTTCTTTGACCCAGATGTGAGGTACTGGCGCGTCGCTGTGAACGGGGACGGCCGCCGGATGGAAGTGGGTTTTGGGAGGCGGTTGTCCCTGTGGTGCCATTCTGGCGGGCATTGCCTCTTGGAGAGCTCCGTGGATTTGTCTGCCTTTGCTGCAAGGAGAGGCAGAGGGTGGTGAAGTCCACGTTCTGTGCGTTTCCCTTGATTTTTTGGGGGAGTACTTAGGTGCCTGCATGTTGTCGTTTTTTGACATGGGGTGTCCATGCTGTGTGGTGTGACTGCATTCATGGCATAACCATGGACCAACGGGTGTCATCCATCGACCGTGAGCCACTTGGGGGCATGCCAGCAGGGTCCGCTTACTCCGTAACAGTGCTCCTGAAATCCGACGTGGCACCTGTAATTACCGGTCGAAAATCGTTAGCTACCAGTAGCCGTCAGATCGTTTTACCATACTTAAGCTTCTGCGCCATACTTAAGGCTACCAGTGTTAAGGGCTTAGCTACCGGTAGCCGTCGATTTAAAATATTAACACTGCTCCGTAAGCGTGGGACCAACTATTGTTGGGCGATGATCGGTCACATCGTATCATCTTTCCATGCTGCTTTGCATCTGGGTTGGGAATATGTATGAGTTTGTGGTATCTTGTCAAGGCCCCGTCCTGCTCTTGATTTGCTTCTCACATCCACTGGGATGATGGTGGGCTGGCTTTTGTTGGGCGATCTCATGCCGTTCAGTGTGTGTGGTAAATAGCCCCTCAACTTTTCAAAGCCGTTGGTGAAATGACACAACTAGAAAGCCTCTCTCATGACGATGTGAGATAGCTTGCTATCGGGCGCGGTCGTAGCAAAGAGATACCAACACTTTGGCTTGTTAATAGACAAGGATGTGGGCCAACTGCGCCCGCATTTTCTCTACTATATCAGATTATATCCTTCGAAAAATAAGCGTTCGCTTTTTGGCCCTGTAGGTGGAGTCTCCACTTGATGATGGCTCATTCACCCTGCCCTCGAGCAAGCTACTCAAATAGTTGTCGAGAGTGTGCATAAACAACGTTTTGATTATTTGTGTGCGTTGGGGACGAGTTTCATAATTCAGGCAATGGTCGCGGAGGTGTTTTGGATGATGTCGAATTCCTCGTTAGCGAGCAAGACGGCACGGTGGGTCATACCAGGGTTCATGGTTGTTGAAGGTGGCGTGATTGATCCTTGTGTGCACACTAAGATTTGCGTGAAGTATGGGGCCATTCTAAGTCCCTATCAACTCAAAGCGTAAGATATTCAATATGTACGTTGCTCGTTGATGTTAACCTGCCAAGTGGTTGCTGAACTTGTGGCGTAGATAAAACGACCTTGTGCCCCTGCGTCCCCAAATTCCTGGGATCTGTTCTCAAAGTATAAACAAAGCACTCGGAAATGCACCACGACTTGCTTGCCACATGTGCCTACATATATTAGTCACCCCGTTATCATATATCACATACAATGTATTTTGCTCACCAAGTGCCTCAAAATATGAACAAGGTTCACAACGGCCCCCGCCCATCCAAGGCCTACTTGTGTAGGAGTCACACTATTTTGTTACGGAGTCTCAACCATATGCATGGGCTTATGGATGTCAAGGACGGCTCAACAGGGTAAAATGTTTGTCTTTATGCCAAAGAACGCCTAAAGGGCCCAATTGTGGGTGCCGAAGCCCGTCGGTAGAGTTCAAGCAACTTTGGCATTCATGTGCCCTGGGCTAACAGCAGCCAGCCTGGGCTCGCAGGTGGTACTTCGATCCGCGTCACGCACTCGGGGGCTGCCAGATGGCGGGCGCAACCGCCGCAGATTGGAGAATCTCAGAATCCAATTGGACTATGTGTGTGCAAGCATGCCAACCCGTTGGCCCGAAGCACGAGGTTAGCTAGATGCTCAGGTTATCCGGTAAAGGGATTGAGGAAGTTAGGGCGCCAATTGTCAAAGTTGCTTGACACACCACCATGAGGTGCACTCTACTGCCAATCACATGGGGTTTTTATCACATTTTGCTTTACTGACATGGGGTGCTCCACAGTAGCCCTTATGTCAAAATTTGGCCAAGGGTTGATAAAGGGTTATATGCTAGATGCAAGGTTGCATGCATAAGATGCCATAGAGCCTTTATGCTTAGCATGTGGCGTAGATCATGTAGAAAATGCCAAGCTCCATAGTTGTTGTCTTTGATCAATTTGCTGTAGCAAGGGTAGGAAATGATGGATTGTGGATCTTATCTGCTTATACTCCCAGGAGGAAGTTCCAATCTTGCGCAACCGGCGACGAAAGTTCCTTCTTGTTGAATCACCCTGGGATGATTTTGGTACGAGGTTGGCAAGCCTTGCTGCATCAATATGTGTAGATATGTGTTGATGAGGACATGCGTGATAATCTATTCCACATGGAAGGCCATGACTCATGACGGTGAGAGCGGTGGTGAGATGATTTAGTGCGATATAAATTGAACATCAACTTCGTTTTTGGTGCGATGGCATGAATTATGGTACATCAATGTGTTTGTGGGATCAACAGGGCCAACACCTCCTCCCGGAGAATTGGACTACAATAATGTGGATGATACGTTGTTATAGCCCATGAACAAATGAGGATGACACTGATGAGGATAACGAGGAAATCATCTAATGTGGCATATATAGTTATGTTTGGCTCCCAGATATGCATGCCGCATAAACAAGATTGTAAACTTTGGGTGCTCGACCAAAGATGTATTGCCAAATGTAAGCCTGTCTTTTGACTAAGCCTCCTTACTCTTTGCCAAGCCCAAAGGACCTTTAAGTCGTGAAATGTGTTTGGGAACCGCTGTTGATCGACGCTGCCGAAGCAAGAGTTCACAATATAGACGCGAGTTGGATTGGTGATTCGGATGTACAGGCCGCTTTCCGAATACCTTTGCATGTCCTTCCGTTTACGATGGTATGCCCATCATTTTATTTGTGTGTGTGCTTATCCTTGGACCGACTCCTTTGGCACACCGTATCCACAGAAGACTGCACTATGTACCCACGCAGAGGGTGCACTACGCACCCACGCCGGGGATCAAAGGATTCAGCACACACTTCGGGACACTTATCCGGATTCTCCGGAGCTCACTAGTGAAGAACGTGACCCCCTAAGCCTCACTGAGCCACCTGAGCCCCTCTGCATCCGCACCGCTGGCGCATGACGCCGGACACCCCCCCACCCCCGAACCTCGTTTTTAATCGACCCAGACAGACTGGGTCATGCCTATATGACCTGATATCTTGCGAATCATCGACGAGCCAACGGAAATTCGTTTCAAAGCATCTAAGATACCATCGTAAAGGAATTTGTGTTTGCCATGCTTGCAATTATACCATTTCTTCTTGCCACGCGGCATGTTCAGACACGAAGGTAGTACGCCCCCAAAAATGAAAGATATTCACAGATGTCTTATTTGGACATTTGAGGTATAACGTCCAGAGTCGACCAATGATTTTTCGCGGCCGAAATATACTCGAAACTGCGGAGTGCGGGTCAAAATGCGCGAGATGAAATATGAACTGTTCAACGATGGCATGAAGCGTTTCTGCTTGTGCTTCGTTTGCGATACCAGAGTTGATATATTGCACGCAAGGCTGAGTCAAAGTATCCGATATGTTTTGAATTTTCGAGTTCAAATACTGTTGGCCTGGCGTACCTCGAGACTTGACCGGTGTCCAACGGCGTTGATAAACTTCCGCATATCAGCAGAAGTGACTTCAGTTCAAACTCAAAGTTCGTTTTGAGCATCACTGTCCGCAAGCACACGGCGCCCCTCACCGTAGTTTTAGTGAAGAACGGCGTGTGCGGCCACGCATCTCATAGTCGTCCCTCTATTCGGACTTTGTTTCCCCAAGAATATAGAGACTGCGGAACACCTCTACCCGTTTTGCTTTGCGCATTCCGTAATTCAGAACGCGCGTTTCAGCGTTTCAGTATGTGCTTGAGCGCAGAAGGCTCGGAATGCGCTGAAGAACGCCTGAGTGACTCGGACACAGCAGCTCTAGACCGAGCTTTTAAGTTTCTTAGAAACGCGCTTCCCACACAGCTACCCGTAACCCCCGTCGTTTTTAATGACTCAGGTCGCCCGAAACTTGCGAACGCTAAGGATGCTCGGAATGCCAAACGCCAAGCCAAAGCTGCGCTTTCTGTGGCTGAGCGATCTGGTATGGACACCTTCGGAAGCAGTGGTTCAGCGCTATGGAAAGCTGCTGGAACGTGCAAGTGCAGAGATGCGACATGCCAAACGGACGCGCACGTGATACAATATCTCGCAAAGCACCTGGTTCCCAATCTGCTAACGTTTACAAAACGCAATACCCAGGACTCTGAGACTAACGAAAAACTCAAGAGTTGTGCCAGGGGATAGTGGTACATCTAAGCCGTTCAATTGGCAGATTGTATTTCTATCCAGTGGGGCAGCTCAGTGGAGATGGGTACCCAAAGGGACCCCAGAACCATTCACTGCTTACTTTGGACGTTTGGAGAGCGAGCGCATAGGTTCGATTATTGCTGGCAGCATATTATTGTCATGCCTTCTGGAGCGCTACGCCGCTAGGAGCGTAAGAGAGGTGGTGGCTGGTATCTGGAAGACGCCACCCGAGCGAAAGAGCCAGTAGCGCCATTCTCATTACCGATCAGTAGTGCTGGTTAGAAGTATGCGACTGAGACTGACGAGTATCGCGGAATTCCATACACAGGTCGCAAGAAGAAATCGACGCCTACGAACAGTGACGATTCGGGTGCGGGCGCTGTGGCCTGGAGTAAGGAGAAGATGCCAGATTCTGATGACGACGATGCCACGGGTGCCACTGACATCAAGCATGGCACTGATACTGCCAGTCCGAAGTGGGAGTGTGACACGCCTGGCGAGTATGGCACTGAGGATGACGTCAACGAGTTCGATGGCCTGGTAGCTGACGATGCTGAGGAACAGGCTGAAGCTCGGAGGTTGAAGAGACAGGGATTGCAGTTGATCATGGATGCCAAGGGTGAACTTATCTGGGTGCCATCTTTGAGGTTCCTAGGTTGCTAGTTATGTTTTGCACAAGGGAATCTTTAATGCGTTTTCCGCTTTTTACTAAGTGTTGGTTCTTTGCTTTACTTTTCAGATCGGCTGTTTTACGCCAAAATAAATTCGAGTCGAGGCGACGGCTGGAAAATTTCGAGTCGAGTCGAGAACGACACTGACCAAACGAGTCTACCTGTGTCGGAAAGAGAAGTCGAAGGGAAAAATCGAGTCGAAGGGAAAAATCGAGTCGAGGCGAGACCTTGAAAATATTCGAGTCGAGGAGACGCCTTGAAAATTTCGAGTCGAGGCGACGCTCTGGGAAAAAAATCGAGGCGAAAAATATCGAGTCGAGAAGCACACTGACCAAACGAGCCTACTTGTGTCGGAAAGAGAAGTCGAAGGGAAAAATCGAGTCGAGGCGAGACCTTGCAAATATTCGAGTCGAGGAGACGCGTTGAAAATTTCGAGTCGAGGCGACGCTCTGGGGGAAAAAAATCGAGGCGAAAAATATCGAGTCGAGAACGACACTGGCCAAACGAGTCGACCTGTGTCGGACAGAGAAGTCGAAGAAAACCTGAAGAAAGTCGAGAGCTAGTAAAGAACTCAAGCAGCCAAAGAAAAAGCGCAGAGATTTAAAGTCAAAAGAAAAAAGCTAACATGCCTCCAAAGAAAGGAAGCACGAAGAAGTTTGAAGGGGCCAACACCGAAAGGTTGGTGTACGCTGGCGTGATGGAACACCGATTCGTTGAGCAGAAAGTGCTAAAGCTCGCCGACTGCTCTTTCAGCGACAACCCAAGAGGCCACAACCACAACGGCCTGCCGTCCGTAGAAACAAACGGCATCGACCTCAGCCAAACGATGATCTGGCGCCGTGCAAAAAAAGAAGATCCGAAGGCTCACGGGTAACAGTGTCAACAACGGAACCAGAATGGCTCCGTCGGATCCTGTCATATTTCGGCTCCTACGGAGCCATAGTCTGCATCGCGTGAGCTCCGACGGAGACGGTATGCGTCGGATCCTCGATTTCGTGGCTCCATCGGAGCCAAAGCCTGCATCGCGTGAACGCGAAGTTAAAACCCACTCAAAAGTGATATTTTTCGTGAATACAAAGTGGGACGGTGATGCATCCGAGAAATAATTGAGAACTTTGTGAGCTTTGTGGCCTTTGAAATACCTTTTAAATGATGCCCTACAATATTTCTCGGAAGCACCGCCCGACACTTTAAATCGCGATCCGGAACTTTGATATTCGGATTTAATCCTACCAAGTATGTAAACCGACAATGCGAAAGGGGTTTCACATCGTATAAATGTCTCATTCGAATCTGCCCGAGAGTAATCCGGTTGAGCAGGCCGGAGCGAAATGTACAGGTCAACCTGCCTGGTGCGTCCGTACGATAATAGGAATGACGACTTTCACTTTCGACTTTGTCTCAACTCTCAGGCACGATTAGGCAGTGAGAGTGTTGAGTGACACGTGCGTTGCCTTGCCATACGCGATAGCGATAGCGACGTACACTCGGAGATCGGACATGGACACGCCTTATTTGTGGCACGAGAACGCGAGTGTTATCCGCACTCATTAGTGAGTGAAATTTCAGGGTTTCCGCCGATACTTAGAACTCACGATTAACACTTTGCGGTATATTGTTGGTACAAATGTGGATTATAACAATGAAACATTCGCCGATTTATTTATTTATTTATTTCTCTGTGACTTCGTGGTAACAGCTAGAGGACTGAATGTTCGCATATCGATACGTGAATATTTAGCAAAGCTTCCATCGTGCCAATGCGGAATATTCCCATATGAACTTGAATGTGGCAAATCTCATTAGGAATTCAAGGTATTTTTGGGAGGGAATATTCACCTTTTTTTTGGAGCGGCGCCTGCGGCGAACGAGATTTAAGGGATTTCAAATGACGGTCTGCGCCGAATTTTGCATAGTTTAACACCTAGGCTAGTCACACCCGCAAACACCCCCCGTGACAAACCCCAAATATATATGCAAACCGCCTAAGGTGCTCCGCTTAAGATCAAGGGGAACACACAAACACATGGAGTTCACCACCCTCTGCATCTCCTTGCAGCAAAGGCAGCACCCGAATCCGCCGAGCTCTCCAAGAGGCAGAAACACACAAATGGACCTGAAATTAGTGCGCCAAAATA
Organism: Cymbomonas tetramitiformis; assembly: GCA_001247695.2. Taxonomy (NCBI): domain Eukaryota; kingdom Viridiplantae; phylum Chlorophyta; class Pyramimonadophyceae; order Pyramimonadales; family Pyramimonadaceae; genus Cymbomonas; species Cymbomonas tetramitiformis. Next base: position 28,367 of record LGRX02030394.1, read on the forward strand.
AAATAAAATAAAATAAAGACACCATTTGACTGGTGTGGGCTGGATTCTAAAGGGAGCCATTCCCTTTCCACCCCCCACCGCTATTTAGGATTATGATCTGTTTTGCACCTACGTATAGAGCAAGTAACTCGGTCTAAATTTCGGTCGGCCGTCCCCTTACTGAAGTCCTACGGCAGGAACTAAACAGTATTCCTGTACTGCAGATGCTAGCAGGCAAAATCTCAACCCCGACTTCGGTTACAGGAGGGAGTTGCCCCACCCGGTTAAGCAGCCTAAGAATCCGTTCGGGCGGTACAGGATTACTTTAAACAGGCAGGTAGAGCGGCAAACACAGCCATCATACTTCTACGCGGTGTCTAGGGTGCTGTGGGATCCCAAGCAGTCCTCTTGAAGGTTCTTGAGATTTAGGGTAAGCCGTTGCCCGCGGCCCCACGGGTCCTCTGGATCCACTCACCGCAAATTCAACACTGGTTACGCCGCTGAAAAAACCTTCATGGGAAAAGCGGCTATTACGATTGACGTGTTGGCACCAAATACAGTCTGTGAGATTAGCAAGACGTGCGATTCCTCGAAAGCGTTCGTTTCGTGATGCCCTTCCAACAGCGAATAAGGTGACTGATACATGTGTCTCCACTGTCTCGGGTACTTATCTATCATAGACTCTGAACATAGATCGCCCTTCAGGGCTAAGTGAAGTCGAACGCTGCAGGGATTCGTTCGCCTGCTTATCTACAGCAGGCACCGATTCTGAGCGTTTGCGATGCTCCTCTTTGCTCCATGTGAACGACCTTCTTGCCTTCGAGTGCGTACGATTTCCCTTGTCGCCAGTGCTGCCCTTGGCTCGCTTCTTTCCTGTGGACTTAGGTGCTAAGGCCATACAGGATGTGGTCGCGGCTGGTGTCACTGGATCTGCCTCCCTTGTTTTAACAGGAGATGCGCTAGGTAATACCAGGACATCTGAGTTCTTCTTCTGCGAGGGTGTTTTCGCGCGTGACGCTGTGCCTTCTGTTGGCTCTTTGTCTCTTTTTTCAGATTGCTTGTCAGCTCTGCGCGATGCTCGGAGATTTTTGCGCCTGAGCGTTCTCGCACTGGGGCTTTTCTTTGCCTTGGCTCCCAAACGCTCTGCGCACTCAGATTTATCACTTTCCTTTGATGCGATGAGTGCTCTCTCTGCTGTGGTAACTACTGCAATTGATTTCGCTTCCACTAGCTTGATTGACTCGAGCTGATTTTTCGACAGTAACTGTGAGTCGGAGAGTTTCGATGGGAGCGATTCCACTGCACGACAACTGACAGAGTCACTCGAAAGCGTGGCATAGTTCCCCTTCGAGATTTTCAGCAAGTGTAAGGCTGATGCTGCGCTGCTTAACACCTGACGCAATTGTATCTCGAGACTCACAAAAAGCGGTTCCGACGGCTGATTTTTCCGACTAGACTTCTTGGCCATAGTGAACGCTGCTCGTCGCATAACGCGTATCAAAATACACCTGAGAAATACAGTAATAAAACCATATGAACGAAAAAATTGCCACTCATTATCATTAAAATTATCGCAATAATAAAACAATAAAGGCGGCTGGAATTCTTTCGGAGGGGTGCATGCGTTGACCGCGTTCGGAGAAGTGTGTATTAAATTAGTGCGCCATGACTACCACCGGAACTTTTGAATATCTCGACTTCAGTAACTCCACGGAGGCCAATATATACCTTGGAGTATATATGGTACGCACTTAATGGAAAGTGGGACCGCCAGGTAGAAATTCTTACGGCAAATTTACAACTCTCACTCACAACAATTCAAATGCAAAATCTGACACTACATCACCTCATATATATTCTACACGTTGTAATAGTCCCTAGAATGGCTTACCCCCTGAAAATCTCATCAATTATTACCACCTCCTTGTATAACGTTGCCCATGCTTTGGACAATACGATGGCTAAGTTTGTGTTCAAATACCTCGGTTGCCCTACAAACACGAACCATCCGATAGCTTGGACACCAGTGTGCCATGGTGGTTATGGATTTGATAACGTCCATGATGTAGCAACTGCCGCATGCATAACCGAAAACATGACCACCCTTTGCTCCACCAATGAGCACAAATACTGGCTGACAAATCACACTGACGGTATAAATGATCCCTTGTTGATCTCCCTTTACCGGAAGCACAGTAATGCATGGCTTAAACTAATGTTGCACAACATGGAAAGGGAGCGTAGGAAACCTAAAATCCCTATCATTGGCTTTCCCCTCTCGCACTATGCCGCGTATAATAACTTACACGATAAGCTGTCGCGATTCTGGTCATTGTGCCTGGGCTGAACTCATACATATTCCCAACCCAGATGCAAAACAGCATGGAACGATGATACGATGTGACCGATCATCGGCCAACAATTGTTGGTCCCAGGGGTACGGAGTAAGCGGACCCCGCTGGCATGCCCCCAAGTGGCTCACGGTCGATGGATGACACCCGTTGGTCCATGGTTATGCCATAAATGCAGTCACACCACACAGCATGTCAAGAAAAGGAAACATGCGGGCACCTAAGTGCTCCCCACAAAAATCAAGGGAAAACGCAGAAGGTGGACTTCACCACCCTCCGCCTCTCCTTGCAGCAAAGGCAGACGAATCCACCGAGCTCTCCAAGAGGCAGTGCCCGCCAGAATGGCACCACAGGGACAGCCGCCTCCCAAACCCCACTTCCACCCGGCGGCCGTCCCCGTTGTACACACGGAATGGCATACGCTCAGCCGACAAAAGCCAACCCACCATCATCCCAGTGGATGTGAGAAGCAAACCAAGAGCATGTACGTCGATGGATGGGACCCGTTGGGCCATGGTTATGCCATGAATGCAGTCACACCACACCGCATGGACACCCCATTGCACACACACACACACACACAACCGAATGGTGAACTATCGGCCACCGGAAGGGCTTGGGACACACAGGCAACCGAGGGGATGGGACCCCAAGTAGAAACAGTGCGGCACAACAGTTGCATGTGCGTAGCGCATTGCTCAAGTTCGTAGCTTCCTCGCTAGGTATTCAGTGCAAGGGCTTCAATCAAATGGGCTCAGGTGGCCCAGTGAGCCGCAGGGAGCTGAGGGGAGGTCCTGTGTGTTGGCTTGGTGGTGGAGGGATGGCTCTGGTTGACGAATCCATCGGGGGGCGGAGGCGAACCGGCTCCCGAGACCCAGCAGCAGTGGGCCGGCAGCACAGTTACAAATGGCTCAGGTGGCTCAGTAAGCAGTAAGGCTTAGGGGGGGCCATCCTTCACTAGTGAGCTCCGGAAAATCCGCATAAGTGTCCAGAAGTGTGTGCTGAATCCTTTGATCCCTGGTGAGGGTACATATTGCAGCCGATCCTTTGTGGTTATGTGGTGCCAAAGAAGCCACTAAAAGGATAAGCACATACCCACACACAATATGTGGGCTTGGTGGTGAACAAATGGCTCGAGGCGCGGAGGTTAGCTGCCTTCAAAGACACAGCGGCAGTGTGCCGGCGGGGCAGCCGCAGCGGGGCTCAGGTGGCCCAGTGAGGCTCGGGGATTAGAGGGGTGGTCCTGCGCGTAGGCTTGGTGGTGGAAATATGGCTCGCGCAGCTCGGGGGGCAAGGATGAACTGGCTTTGGGCACACGGGAGGAACACGCCGGCGGTGCGGATGCAGAGGGGCTCAGGTGGCTCAGCGAGGCTAAGGGGGTCCCATTCTTCACTAGTGAGCTCCGGAGAAGGCGGCACATGGCTGGGCTGTGGGCTGGAAGGAGAAGTGGGTTCGGCTGCTTTCTTTTGCGCTCGCACGAGCGGTCGCAGGGCTGATCATCAGGCGGGCTGTGGGGCGGTGCCCGGCCGGAAGTGGGTGGCGCTGGGCTGGCGGAGGGCGTGTGGGAGGTGGCATGGGCCCGGACCTGGATGGGGGGGAGGCGGATCGACGGGAAGGGGCGGAGAGGTTGGCGCTCATGGACAGAGCATGGGAGGACGCGTTCGAGGAGACAGACTATGCCACGCAGGATGGGTCTGGCGGTGGGACGCAGGAATCTGAGGGAACGCAGCGTGAGCGGTCTGGGCAGGCTTCCGGTGGGGCAGGCGAGGCAGGCGCGATGGCATCGAGGCTTTTGGAGAGCATGGAGGATGTGCGGCGGGAGGCGGAGCATCTGGGCACTGTGGGGGGTCAAGGAGGGGGCACCGCCGAGGCGCGATCTGGAGGGGCGCGGGCAGGCATAGGCGGGCTCAGCCAGGCGGCGTCAAGTGTCGAGGATATCTTGAATGAGTGGGATGACCTTTTGTCGCCGGGCCCGGAGGGTGGGGTCTGGACTCAGGAGCAGAGTGGGGCCTCGCCGGAGCAAACAATGGCCTTGGCTGAGGGAGGGGTGGCCACCTTGATGGGGGCGAGCAGGCGGGTGGCCGGCCTTCTTGGGGGGGTTGATGGCATGGGGGGAACTGATGAGGATGCCGGGGGAGATGTGGGGAGGTCCGCGGGTGGAGATGACACACGCCGGGCCCCTCAGAGCCCGGGGGCCCATCCCGGCAGCGATGACCACTTACAACAGGTTGCACGGCAACATACGACATCTCATCAGCTTCTGTGCCCACGGGGCGAGGTTGCTAGCCGTGCCGGAACTAACAGTGAGCAGCTGTCGGGAAGGCGACGACCGGGTGGTGAACTATCGGCCACCGGGAGGACTTGGGACACACAGGCAACTGTGGGGATGGGACCCCAGGTCGGAACAGTGCAGCACGACAGTTGTAGGGCATTGCTCAAGTTCGCAGCTTCCTCGCAAGGCAATCACAGCAAGGGCTTGAGTCATGTGGAGTTGGTGCGGGGGGGTAGAGGGCTACAGGCGCAAGTCGGTGGTGGGTGCGCAAGTTCGGATGAGGGCAACCCAGTTTATCATTCTCAGCCCCTTGAGACAGTCCTTGGACATTCTGGCCGTGGCGTGGGTGGGCAAGCTCTCTTGAGACCAGGCTCTAGGGCGTGTAGGGGGCAACGGGGTGCTGTGGGATGTGGGCTTGGTGGTGAAGGGGTGACTCGATTGGCGGATGTGAGCCGGCTTCAGAGGCACAGCAGCAGTGCGCCGGCAGGACAGCCGCAGAGGGGCTCAGGTGGCCCAGTGAGGCTCAGGGAGCAGAGGGGTGGTCTTGCGCGTGGGCTTGGTGGTGGAGATATGGCTCGCGCAGCTCGGGGGGCAGGGATGAATCGGCTTCAGGCACAAGGCGGCAGTGCGCTGGCGGTGCAGATGCAGAGGGGCTCGGGTGGCTCAGCGAGGCTTAGGGGGTCCCATTGTTCACTAGTGAGCTCCGGAGAATCCGGATGAGTGTCCCGAAGTGTGCGCTGAATCCTTTGATCCCCGGCGTGGGTACATAGTGAAGCCGGTCTTCTGCTACGGCGTGCCAAAGGAGTCGGTCCAAGGATAAGCACATACACTGAACGGCATGCAATCGGACAACAAAAGCCAGCCCACCATCATCCCAGTGGATGTGAGAAGCAAATCAAGAGCTTCTCAGCAAGTCATCATACTTATGGAATCTACCCGATCCGGGTGGGCGTTTTGTGCCTCGCTCGCACGGGCCGCACAGGGAATGTAGTCGGGAGCATCATTCAAGAAGGGGGAGAGAGCCATGGGAGAGACTGGTGGGAGAGGAGGGGGTGAATGCGAAGAGAACGGGAGAGAGCAAAGGAGAGTTACCGAACCGCAAGATACCTAGACACAGACCCATGCCACAGCTTGACTGCCAACGGGACCTTCCTGCGGCCCTTCCTTGTTTAATAAACCGTTAGCCAAGGAG
>LGRX02030396.1:0-37052 GCA_001247695.2 Cymbomonas tetramitiformis
CATACATACATACATAGAGTACATACATGCATAGAGTACATACATACATAGAGTACATGCATACATAGAGTACATACATAGAGTACATACTGAGATTAGTACAGTGACTACTTCGTACAGTCACTAGTGCTAATCAGTATGGCATGTTCGGTGTACCGCTAGTGTCCTACAGCTCGGTATATATTGTGTATTATCCGAGTTTAGTTATCTGTTTGTTCGCCGTCGGCAGCGGATCCCCACTGCCTGTGTGAGCTGTTTCCAGCAGGTTATGGGCCCATCACGCTTCCACCGCGCTAAAATTTAGTTCACGCCAACGTGAGTGGGCCCGCCATAACCTGCTGGAAAACGCAGGAAAGGAAGTGGGGAACCGCTGCCGACAGTGAAACAACGGATCACGACAAACTCTGATAATACACAATAAATACCCGAGCTGTAGGACACTAGTTGCACACCGAAGTTGACATACTGAGTAGCACTAGTGACTGTACGAACTAGTCACTGTACTAATCTCAGCACATACACACATACATACATACATACATACATACATACATACATACATACATACATACATACATACATACATACATACATACATACATATTGAACGGCATGAGATCGGCCAACAAAAGCCAACCCACCATCATCCCAGTGGATGTGAAAAGCAAATCAGGAGCAGGACGGGGCCGTGTCAAGATACCACCAACTCATACATATTCCCAACCCAGATGCAAAGCACCATGGAAATATGATACAATGTGACCGACAATTGTTGGTCCCAGGATTACGGAGTAAGCGGACCCTGCTGGCATGCCCCCCAGTGGCTCACGATCGATGGATGGGACCCGTTGGTCCATGGTTATGCCATGAATGCAGTCACACCACACAGCATGGACACCCCATGTCAAAAAATGAAATCATGCGGGCAACTAAGTGCTCCCCACAAAAATCAAGGGAAAACACCGAAGGTGGAGTTCACCACCGCCCTCTGCCTCTCCTTGCATCAAAGGCAGACGAATCCGCCGAGCTCTCCAAGAGGCAGTGCCCGCCAGAATGGCATCACAGGGACAACCGCCTCCCAAAATCCACTTCCATCCGGCAGCTGTCTCCGTTCACAACGATGCGCCATACATACACAGCTACTTTTATATCACTCTAAAAATACCATCACACCATATACATATGTATTGATATGACACCATATATTTGAGGCATCCAATATCACCCAGACCGTGACAAACACGACGCTTATCCCGGCGCGACGGGGCCTACGAGACTTGTGGAATGCGGCACATCATCGTGTGACTAACATATGATGCATGTGCGAGATGTATCATTGTGTCGAAGTGCGCACTGTGCATAAACGTAATCTTCAGCCCGCGTCGCACACCTTAGCGGAATGATATATGCAGGGTTGTTGTACTGCAACTGTTCCTGCACAATCACATACAGACATACATATTATTCCAAATATTATTGCAAATGTATGAAGATTCTGCAGATTATCATAGGCATCCAGAATCACCTGGACCATGATGGGCACGATGTTTGCGGCACCACAGGGCCTGTGAGACTAACAATTTCCTGTACTTGAGTTGTGGCTACCAGGTACAGGTGTTGTCCCAACTTGTAAGGTCTTGGCCATCCTCCATGCTGTGCTAGGAGCACAAGGTAAACGCGATGGCAAAAATGGCTAAGTACAAAGTAGAGTACTCGGTACACAGTACAGTAGGGCCGAACTAGATGATGCCATGTGAGGTGCCTAGCTTTAGTACCGTTGGACCTCTGCTCCTTATGATTTGGAACCTGGCCAAATTACCTTACTTACTTACTTACTTACTTAATCAGCAGCAGCAGCAGCAAAGCGCGAATCCCAACGGGCGACACAGACGAGCTTCCGATCTCATGATCGCCAGACGCTAACGATGACAGTGCCACTGCAGTCGCGTACACTTACCGCAACGCCACCCACGCGTTATGGCATGGCATGTTGGGATGCAAAAAGCGAAGCACTGTCGCGCACATGATCTTACGGTCAGATGGCCTAGTGGAGATCTCTTTTTGAGATCGATCCGCCTAGTACTAGTACAGTAATGATGCCATCGGAGGTGTGAGGTTTGAGGTGCACAGCTTATGCAAAGTATAAAGTGCAGTTGTTGAAATAAACGTAGAACAAATAAAAAGACCGAAAGCTGTAAAGCAGTGTATACTGATATGCCAAATATTTTGCCGATTGCTTAAAATGTTGAAACATAAAGTGAAAGGCATATTCCGAGCATATGAGTGATAAGTGCCTCTAGGTTAAAGTGTTGAAACATGAAGCTTGTAGGCACCGTGAACGACAGTGGAGGAGTGACTCCCGCACATGCTGTGCATCTTGTGATGACCGACTTGCCAGGTTGGCAACCTTGTGTTCGACTGCACCATCCACTTCTATATTGGATCATGGTTCGGGGGGGTTTATTCATTATTGGAATAAGGTTGGTTGATGGACCGTTTAAATGATTTCTTGATCAGCAACAGCTAATTTGACTGGGGTGTTGATGACCTTGACTCGCACGAGCTATTTTCAGGACACATTTGCCCAGTCCTATGCCGGACGACGGTGTGCCGTATATGCGAGCGCACGTGTATCTCAATCTTGGAGTGTATTTTGAACGGTGATCATCATGTGGGAGAAGGAAGAATGGTGAAACATGTAATATATTACCCTAAAATCCGTTGAACCGGTGCTTGGAAAACACTGCGCACATCACCAATATCCCTTATATTGTGTATCTTATCCGAATCGCGGCCAAGCCAATGCATAGTCGAATAATAGCGAAATGCCACCACCGATCTGGCGCTGACGAAATAGATGATGCCAGTCGTCGTGTTCATAAAATATTAGTATATGATGAGACCCTAGTGGTCCTTACGTAACACCCACGCAAGTGATGCCTCTGAAATCCTAACCGAGCAGACCCGGGAACGCGCTGTCTGTAGACTCGGGAATACTAAGATTCTTGATATATAACTGAGCACCTATACAACATGACGGAGCCGACCATGTAGGTATCAAACTAACGTCTTATACGGTTGCCTCTGACGCACGACGTGGTATCAAATAAATGAAATGTGAGAAATGACGCCCTTCCGCTTCTTTGTCTGCTCAAACCAATCGTGAATATGTTCATGTCCGCAGTGATACTCGACTTTTCGAGATAGTGTTCGTGGTATCCCCTAAATTTTACACGCGAGCCCATCTGCCTTATTATACGATACATTAATGTACGCATACATTAATCTCAGTGTCATACAACTTCGCATCCGTAAATCGTCATTGCAGTCTTGCATGCCCCGCCCGCGCCGGGTAAAGCGTCGCGTATGTGTGCCGGTGGTATCGCCCAGTGTACATGTAAGTCGCGGTCCGTGTAATATCGGATGCCTCTGTTGCTTGGTGCATGCCAGTGGCTTTGTAGTAAGCCAGAGTGTGATTAAAGGAGTACACGGTCTGACATACATCGATTAGAAATGTTCTGCGGCGTAACGCATGCACGTCACTCATCACATCACATCCACATCACACATCACATCACATCACACATCACATCACGTCACATCACATCACATCACATCACATCACATCACATCACATCACATCACATCACATCACATCACATCACGTCACGTCATCGCATCGCATCGCATCGCATCGCATCGCATCGCATCGCATCGCATCACATCACATCACATCACATCATCACATCACATCACATCATCCCACATCACATCCACATCACATCCCCACATCACATACATCACATCACATCACATCACATCACATCACATACATCACATCACATCACATCACATCTTAGAATAGAATTTTGACAGCCAATCGAGTCACGTGTGAAATTAGGGTTTTGATTCCGTATGCTTAGTTGCGTACTTCATCATTGTTGGTTCCATGTGGTTGGCACCTGGTTTCATAGAAGTTGGGATAACGTTGGGTTGTGTGATATGATCGGAAAGTGTATTGGGCTGCTCGAGCCGCGGTGCGAATGACTCGCCGTACGGCGGAGATGAAAGTTGCTCCAGGCGGATTCTGTGCAGGAATAGAAAGTGAGGAAGATCTAGAATATGAATGCCTAGTAGCCAAGTTTGTGCATTTAAGTGGTTGTGTTTTGGAATTTAACCTACTGCATCTAGAATAGTTTCACGTTACGGCACCATACTCGTTGGTATCGGATGCCTTTGTTGCTTGGTCGTACATGCCAGCGCTTTGTAGTAAGACTGACGACCACGCACAAGTTCGGCTTTGAGACATTATTTTCCAAGGGTACGCGTTATCGAGCCAGCTGCCTACATGCATGTGTTCGTAACACAGCATGCATTACCAAGCGTGTACGGATAATCACGTGGTGCATGCCGATATAGGCTATGTATGCAGCGACCTTCGCTCATACTTACACGTATGTGTGTTTCACGCTGTGAATCGCTTCGTGTGTAGCCTTGTATGCCCCGTCGCGCCGGGACACACGTCGTGATTATCACAGTCTGATTTACCAATCGGGTGCATCTGTTGCTTGGCACGAATCGCACAATACGTGGTGGTAAGCCAGAGTAAATACTACAATTTGTAGAAAGTCGGAGTGTATTTAAACACGATATTCAGTATCATTTGGCATGTTGAAATATGCTAAGCTTATTTTGTTGGCATCCCTGCGGTGGAATAATGTGTTCGATTTGTTAACGTGACGTTCTTCCCAGGACTTACCGAGTACGGGAACAATCTTACTATCGCAAGTACAATGCAATCTCACACTTTGCGGACCCACCATGCCGAATTGTATCACTCCCGCTCGATTTACCAAACCAATAATCATCAATTCATCAAGTTATTTACGGGAGGGTGAGCGGGGGGGTATACGCACGCAGCTTATCGAATATTATGAGTGTTATATGACGAATATTATGTACCCTTACAATTATATATCAAGGTATATGACAGCATATGACTTTACATTGACATCACGCACCATAAACCTTACTTCAAGTTGGGCCCGAGGGGAGGTCACCATATGTACACCGACGAGAATAATAACCCAAATTTGAAGAGTTAGTCATGATGTGGGGTAGAAAGGCACAAAAGGTTGCCAAAAAAGTACCCTCGAGTGTTTAAACAGTACCCTTGAGCGTTATATGTACTGGAATCTGCTGGCAGCCCTCCCGGAGTAGCCGGTGTAGGCCCCGGCAGACTCCCCTAGATCTGTAGTATCTCGGAGTGTGTGCCACAGCAGCAGTGTCACTTGTCACCGACCGTCGCCGATTCGGGTTTAGGTTCGAGGTGCATGTTATTTATGTTACCTCATAATAGTCAGTTTAAGTATTCGCCGAATGTCAAGGTCCTATGGACCGGAAATATGGCACGGCTGTTATTGAACTGTAACAGCAACGTGAAAGTATGGGGGGAAAAGTCTTTTTGGGGAAGAATTTTAGAGCCATTTGGGAATAATTTTGACATTGGTCATTTTTGGGAAGAATTTTGACAATGACTCGTGCGTGACGCACGCGACGTATATTCACGCGTATGAGTGTGTGGCACACTGGACAATTCAAGTTGAAATCTGATTTCCCTCTCTTGTGACAGTCGAGTGACACTCTCAGTCCTCATAACATTTTGCCATGAGTATAAATCGTACAATAGACAAAATACCATATATATTTATAAAAATTTTACGATTCCAGGAAGATAGCTTCCAGGTCATGTTAGTCTGTGGTCTGGATGACCAATAACCAAAAGTCTTGCGGGAATCATTTTTTTCCAGCCAATAATCTGGCCGTGATGTAGTGAATATACCAAAGGTTTATATTCACCAAAATATTGGTTGGTGAAATTTAATTTTTATATTTTCCATTCGTATATCCGTGGTATGATGACGTGTCTAGCCTCCGTCACGTGCTCACGTCGAACAAACCTCTGTCCGCTCAGATGTTTTCTCTCAGACAGTGACTTACGTGACCCCGTAAGTCACTTTCCGGCAGCGTGAGGTAGAGGTCTGAGAGAGAGACCTCAAGCATCCAAACTTAGCATACTTATTGTTGGGCGTGTTAGGAACAACATACTTTTTGCGCGCGCGAGATCCGTGCACATTATGGGATCTGGGACGCCGCGCAAGGGAGGGGGTCATTGGGCACGCATCGAGTGAAAGGCTCGACATACGCACCGCATGAAAGCATCATGCATAGCACAAGCGTACCACGCATATCATATACGCATAGCAAACATTTTTTTGGCATCTGACAGCGCGCTGTCAACCCTAGCAAAAACGCGGATGTCCACCGCGTCCACGTTTCCGCTAGGGTTTCGTCCCTCATCCGCGCGCTCGCTTGCAAGCAAGCATGCACAGCGGATGAGGGAACCGTTTACCAAAATATTATCTCATATGTGTTATATTTCAACATCAGTTCGTACAGTCTGAACGGCCAACCACAAATCTCGCTAAGGGCCGGCGTGTGCATGTGGATATCGTGAGCGGGATTTTAGGTTTTTCGCGACTTCCAAAAGTAGCGAAAGCGGTTATCATTCTCCGCGATGCGGATACCCACGGACTCAGTAGAAATCTTTGATAATATTAGATAGGAATAAGTTACTTAGATGAACACATAATCTTAGAAATCTTCGCCTGGCTGTACAGGGTCTCACTGCGAGGGAGCGCGCGTTCCGCGTTAAGTTGAAATTGCATAGTTAACAAATAGCATCTGTACATCGCAAAATGCTCAAAGCGACATCTGCTGTAAAATGGGACAGTGACACTGCGAGCATCATACGTATGCCGCGAGGTCAAAAACCAACCAAATCTTTTGCGTCTCAAAATGACATACCGTACAAAAATGCAGTCATATGCCATACACCCCATTGTGGCGTACCCCACTGCGACTTTTTCGCGGGTACGCACGATTGAATGCAGATATTGCTACATTTTCAGTTCACGGCGAAGATGAATGAATTTACATTTCCAACGTTTCTCTCGTGACTAATGTATCACGTAATGTATCCAAGATGTGAATGCTATTGCGCCACATCGGCTATAGCGAAAGTTTGCCGTTGCGTTGCGTTGGACCTTTTCAGGCTGGTATGGCCAGTATAAATCCCACCGTATCCGCGGCGACTCATGCGCGTCAGTGTCACGTATAAGCACGCACGCATGAGTCAGTTCTCATAATTCTTCCCAAAAAAGAACCAATGTCAAATTCTTCCCAAATGGCTCTAAAATTCTTCCCCAAAAAACCCCGAGCCCCACCGTAATCCATAGTCGACATGCAAATACCGCCCATGTATGAGTAGAAGTCTGTTGAAAAGGTATCCCATACCTCCGGGAACAGCCCAAAAGGACCATCCGCAAAGATCAGATCCACTCCATAGCGAGTGTGCATCAATGTTTTCTCATTGCGGAAATTAACCATAACTTTATTGCTGCGTTCACGCTTACTCCTGGAGGCGAGAGATTGGTTAACCTGTGGAACATTGCTTTTATGAGTCTGGTTTGAAATACATACGCAGCAAAAAGATAACAAATAGCTATGTAAATATTTGAACAGCTCTTACCTTTATTCCGAATTCCAGCAATGTCCTCAGAAGGTTCTCCAACAACTCGCGTTGGCACTTGTTGAAGTCCACCACACCCTGGATTCCCTCGGCAGCATGTAGGTCCTTGTGTTCGATTTTCAGCTGCAGGAATTCAATCACGGCGCTCTTCGGGTCCCATTCAGGATCGAAAATCTCCGTTTGGTTCAGAGCATCGGACATCCCGCCCTCCCGGCGTGACGCTTTCACACGGAGTTCGAGCCATTCCCAAACAGCCTGTATTACGAATGAGAATCGGTATTCGAACTCAGAGGCAGGGGGGGCGGACTAATGCCTCAGGCTTGACAATCGTATTCGTGTGTCAAACGTGAGTTAGAAAACCCTAAGCTAACGACAGAGCTTGACAATCGTATACGCGATTGTCAAACGTGAGTCAAGGTGACGAACCTGACGCCAGAGCTTGACAATCGTATACGATTGTCACACTTCTCAGTGGATAGACCAACTGCTCTTACATCCCCAGGGCATGATCGGACTGACAGGCTGTGTATCAACGGGGTGGTACCTTCGCACCGAACGCGGTGATCTCGTGAATGATATCTGGCATTTCTTTGGCTTCCATCATCCGCGACGCTGCCACCACTGCAGGGGCCATATTAATCTGAGACCCAGCTGCTGCTTGGATCGCCCATAGCAAATTCAGGCAGTTTTCCTCAAACCCCCGTTTCGTATGAGTGATGCCCAACGTTTCCTCAAACCATGCAGGATCCTTCACGGGGGCCTCAGTGTAGGCAGGGCCATAAAGCTTCGGACTCGTGAACGTAGCCGTACAGCGATCGGTATCTCGAACCTTGATGTAGTTTTCTGGCAAGGAGTGAATGTAGCACAAGATCATACGCGTGGCTGCATAGCAAACATAATTCTCGTTAGCAATTGAAATCCTGCAACTTGCAAAAAACACCTTGTGAGGACTAACTCGCCAGCGCAATCCACAAGAGTCTTGTAAGTATGCACGCTATCCTGCACATTAAGCGATGGCTTATTCACACTCCGGTCCGTAGCCCTTCCTTCCTTGGAGTCAACGCGCCTCCATCGCTTTGCTTTCACCATGCTCTTCATGACCTCATCGAAGCGTGCAATGTAGAAGTCGTTGGAAGATTTGATTAACATCCACATCAGAAGCTTGGTTTCCAAATCAGGCGCTCCGTCTTGCATAAGTGCCCGGTGATGTTTTTGCACGTACGTCATGTGCTGCGATTCACGGTACGGTTCCTCATCAAAATCATAGGGTGCCCACGGATTTTCAGAAGTTAGTTGGAGTATAGTCTCCCCCATCTCGTCCTCATCATAGACGTCCGAGATACCCGGTCCTTGTTTATACCAATCTGGGTATTCAGTCCAACCCACCAGTGAGGCAAACCTGGCCTTAGCAGATTCGATGGCATCTGTCACGGGCATACAAATGCATATACGAAGTTTCAGAGTAATCGGATACGAATCGATATATATCACAACCGGTGATTATGCAATACGGCCCGTGTTACGAAAACATTTTTATTCTGTAACAAAGCTCCCAAAGGAATCGTGTTTCATCACTATATAGCACAGATGTTCGGCTAGTTTCTCTCGTCACAGGAATCCCTGTTTTTCCCCAACCTGCGCCGCCATAAATGTCATCTCTATTGTCATCTGTCACGGTATTGTACCAACACCGTTGATTCTGTCATAATCGTTCCTAATAATATTTCTATCGTTCACGATTCTGCCAGAGAGATAACATTTACTGATTTTGCATTCTTCATCCACGATCTCAGATTCCCTATCAATATTTCTCCCAATATGCCGGTAATCTGAATCGGATCCCCCTTCCGTGGGGGTAATTGGCAGTCTATCGTGCCCCCTGGCACAACTCTCCCCCCCTTAGGGGTGGCTTTCTCCTGATGTCACCCCAGCATCTTCATCACCTGTATTCCTGGGAAATAACCGCTGAAATAAGGTTCTCAGTAACTTAGCAGGTATAGGATATACTGCGCGAGAATTCTGCATCCCCTGCTGATCTGGATGAGGCCCTAGTTGAGCAGTAAGGGGGTGCACTCCAGTTGCCCATTTACATGGACACGGAGTCTGCGAGGTACATTCTCGCAGTGGTACGCTGGGCGGCGCATTAGTCCAGATACAAGTAGGTTTCTTATACTTCTCCCCGTACATACAATATGAGCAAAACAAGGGGGTAGGTAATTGATCCACTACAGGTCTGAATCGCAAAGCATTGGGATATCGCCCTTTTGGATTTTCCAGAAACCAATAGCGCGGTCTGAGATATTCGATGATGTCAAGGGTGCGTTCTACACAAGCATCTGCAGATATTAAATCTGGTGGTCCTCCAGTAGTTCGCGCTTGACTATATTGGGTACACGGTGGACTCGCCCATATTACATCAAAATATCCAGGAGGGTAATAGCTCCAATATTCCCAATCTTCAATTCTGGTAACATGCGTAGATCGCCAGAACTTATCAGAATCTAAAGATACTGTCTGTGCCTGAGGAAAGCATTCTGAGAAGGATCTTTGAACTGAGCCAGTGCCACTGAAGAGTACCAGTATTCTGATAGGTTTTACTGGAGCTGGCGATAACTCAGTCACATACGCCACTTCTCCAGAATCGGTAAAGTGTTGTTCTTCCCATGGAAGACACGCACTCGCAGAACTATTAGACATACCCCAGAACTGCGCTGATAATTGCTGCACTAATGTCCCACTGTCCGCTGTCATTATTGACGCAGCATTCTGGTGCCGTCGATGTTCCCTTCTCCGCGCAGCTGAATCCCTGACCTGCTGTTCCATTGCTAGGCGTCTCTCTTCAAAATCCCGCAACTGTTGTAATGGGGCACCGCGCTCTAACTTATCACGCGTTCTCCACTGATCATGGGCTTTAGAGAACCCGGTCCATCGCACCTTCCATTCCTCTATTTCTTTGCCCCTGCTCACGCGTACGCGTCGGCTCAAGATTTTCTCTACATGAGCCTCCTTCTGTCCGTCCACCATCACTGCTTCAGGTGTCACTGTCTGCTGTCGCAGAGCGAAAGTGTCCTCTCCACCTGTGTAGGGTTTCAATCTGTGCTGCGCGAACACGTCATGCACTCTCCAATGTGGGGGCAACTTCAGTCTATACGCCACTGGTGCCCCTCTGTCTGCCTCAGGCATCTCCGCTGCAGATCGCTGTAAAAGCGTTCCGTAACTGCAACTGGACCATGCCACCGCTTGCTCAGCTTGCGGCACAAGGCTCTGTCCATCAACTTCTCTGTAAGATGTTTAGCCTCAATCCAGACCAAGTCACCTACCGCATACTCCCGCTGCGTGTGTCGCTGATCAAAAGCGTCTCGTTGCCTGCGTTGTGCTAGCTCAAGTTTGCTGCGTGCGTCCCGCAACTGCGACGAAAATCTCGACGCCCATTCATGTGCAGTCCCCACCCCTCCTTTTCGTTGCCCGCTGTGCAATTGAGCGGCCTCCAAGAAGATGTCAAGCTGCGACATGGGCGACACACCACAACATAATTCAAATGGAGTGAAGCCTGTAACATCATTACGCGAATCGTTGATTGCGAACTCTACGTTCGTAGCGTATAAGTCCCAGGACTCTGGATTGTCCTCCACAAACGATCTCAACATGTCCTCCACCACCCTGTTAGTGTGCTCCGCTTGACCATCAGAGCGAGGGTTGTAGGGCGTAGTCATCGCCACTTTCACACCCATCAATCTCATCAACTCCTTCCAGAAGGTATCCTGAAAGCGTGGATCACGGTCACTGACTATTTTCATCGGAGCTCCATGTTGTCTCCACACCGTGTCAAAGTAGATACGTGCCACTGTAGCAGCAGAGCTGTCCCCAAAATTCATAGGAACCACATGTACCATTTTAGACAGTTTGCATGTAAATGCTACAAATGCGTCATTGCCCTGCTCAGTCAAGGGTAGGCCTGTGACGAAATCCACTCCCACATCCTGCCATACCCGAGTTGGAATAGAATGCGGGTTCAGCAATCCATCTGGGAAAGATGATCTGGGCTTCACCGCCTGACAAACTGAACAGGAGGCAACCCATTCTCCCACATCTTGGTGTGCATTCCTCCACCAAAACCTTCGCAGAACACGCTCCAGCGTTTTATCTCGGCCAGTATGGCCAGCTGTCGCTGACTCATGCGCTTCGCGCATAATAATCTCTCTCAGCGGAGAGTCCTCTCCCAGCACCAACTGAAATCTTCCCGATGCAGTTCTCCACAGTACTTCACCCACCAGACAGAACTCTTTGGTGCGGCTGTGAGGAGCACACTTTACCTTGGTGCGTAGCTCATTGAGAGGTCCGTCTCTAGTATATTCGGACTTCAAGGCTTCCAAGAAAGCAGCATCAGACGCTTCTTCCTGAGAGTCACGCAATTTGGCTGCTTTGCCTGCGTGTATTATGGGTACTCGTCCTCTTGGTTGACGTACTCTTTGTACTCGCTGCTTCGATGGAGGCGCATACACTACCAGCATAGGCTGCTGTAAATCTACTAATTTCCCATTGGAACCCTCCATCAATTGTACTGGTTCACCTTGCGCATAATGCGTGGGAATCACCTCCTCAATACGCATTCCTGCTCGCCTGAACAGGGATCTCCACTGCGGCATTCTGGACTGAATATCAGACAGTAGAAACACAGCGGAAGTGTTCTCGGGGTCACATCGCCACTCCTGCACGTATTTACGCAGCAAGGCCTCCACTGTCAAGTGTTTGTCTGAGAACGAGGGTTCGCACCACACATGCATCCCTCTCCACTTTTCCTGTAAGCAGTTGTGCCAGAACCGCTTTACACGCCGATTGTTGCCATGCTCATCGCAGCAGGCGTCGACGTCGAAGTTGCCATATTTAGCCTGGATACGGTCAAACACGTCCTGCCGCACACGCATACCGTGCCAGCCAACTGCCTGGAACCGTACAGACTTCTTTGGCTGCCTCTGTGATGGCAGTGGAGCTTCTGCAGACTGTTCCTGCACTTCTGAGCACTGGTCTTCCTTCACATCCCCTTTCAGGGCAGAAGGCACAGAACGCCTGTTCTGCGGGTCACCCTGCTTGGTCACTTTGGTGTTCACATCGCCTCGTTCTGAGGCGGCATCCCGCAAAGGAGTTTCTACATCCTCCTTCACTCGCAACACTTGGGAGCGGGGACTCCTCCTCAATGTGCGTTCCAGTCCACCCGACTTCTGCTGAGTCGTCTGAGTGTCCTCGGTGCGACTGCTCACCTCCGCGACTTTATCTGATACCCCCTTCACTTTAGAAGTGATGCGCTTGTCCAGCGTCTTGGATCTCAGATACTTCCCCCGACTTTTAAAGGCCAGGGTAGCCTCCATAGCTTTCTCCGCTATCTGTAAAGTGTCCACCGCGTGAAGATAAGCCTGCTGCTCTGCATGCCATGCAGGATAGCTCTTCGAGGGCCCCTCTTCGAAGATGTGGGAGGTGTCCATCGCAGCGAGCGAACACACTAGGAAGGATTTGTGTTAAAAACTGTTAATGATGTGTTAAAAATGTTAATCGAGTGTTAAATAGTGTTAATGTGGAAACTGGATGTTAATCAAGTGTTAATACGCGAAAAATTTCATAATGGGCTATATTATAGGCGGAAAAGTGTTAATGAGGTGTGAAGAAAGTGTTAACCGTTGGCGAGGGAGTGTTAATGGGACAGTTCAGGAGTGTTAACGGAAGGCTGCATCTGTTAATCGCGGTATAATCACGCTGCTGGGAATTATATTGGAGCCAGAACACACGCCTGTTTCGCCGATACATTTGAAAAGTGTTAATACCCAGCGCAGCCACCGTGATGTGGGTGTCCTGGCGAGATAATCATTTCAAAATGCAGTCGCCACTGACAACGCCCATGCCCATCGACGATCGACAGGATCATCTACGGTAGATATAGGTGCATCCGCGAACACCAAACGCATGAAGACCTTATTAAGACCTATCTAGCTACGTACGTAGGATGGAACGATAGTTGGACGTAGGTAGCTAGCGAAATCATTTCTGAGCTGACGTTCTGCCCGAGCAGACCAGCATATATAATATATTTGTTACAAGAGAAACCCGAGTCTGTAAAATTTGTAAGGTGCTAAATCGTTGCACGGTCGCTGTTACGTATATTTTTATCCACACGTTTATAGACTGCAAACCAAAGGGTGGGGTTGCGTGGTGTTCGTTCATAACAGATGGATGACCAGGGGAGCGCAAACTTGGCGACTGCTGGAAAGCAACCGCGAACTGCTAATAACGCGGTAAGTGCAGATTGTGGAACAGAATCTTCGTTTATTTTAAGTGTGAGTAAACTGATGCG
Source organism: Cymbomonas tetramitiformis (assembly GCA_001247695.2). Classification (NCBI taxonomy): domain Eukaryota; kingdom Viridiplantae; phylum Chlorophyta; class Pyramimonadophyceae; order Pyramimonadales; family Pyramimonadaceae; genus Cymbomonas; species Cymbomonas tetramitiformis. Next base: position 13,935 of record LGRX02030396.1, read on the forward strand.
GGCGATGTTCAGGCTCCCGGTGGCGCACATCGGGGCGCGGGGTTAGTTGGGCCCGCTAAGGTAAACGCCGGCACCGGAGCATTTGTGCATTTTTAGCTTGTTGCGAGCGTTTTATATAAGCCGGAGGTCACGCTGGGGACATACCGTCGCCAGCGTGGCCTGCTTCTGGTTGGTTGAAGTGTTTCATTTTCGTGTTCACCGGGTTACATTTTTTACTGTGTTGAAGCCTCTGCGGACCGTGTAGCGCGTGCGCTGATCGCCAACGGGCCGGTCGCGCAACGATGCGGCGGTTATGCAAGCCTCTTGTCCCTGTTTTTTTAAGGGTGTTCTTCGTATAAGCCGGAGGTCACGCTGGGGACATACCGTCGCCAGCGTGGCCTGCTTCTGGTTGGTTGAAGTGTTTCATTTTCGTGTTCACCGGGTTTCATTTTTTTACATGTGTTGAAGCCTCTGCGGACCGTGTAGCACGTGCGCTGATCGCCAACGGGCCGGTCGCGCAACGATGCGGCGGTTATGCAAGCCTCTTGTCCCTGTTTTTTTAAGGGTGTTCTTCATATAAGCCGGAGGTCACGCTGGGGACATACCGTCGCCAGCGTGGCCTGCTTCTGGTTGGTTGAAGTGTTTCATTTTCGTGTTCACCGGGCTACATCTTTTTACTGTGTTGAAGCCTCTGCGGACCGTGTAGCGCGTGCGCTGATCGCCAACGGGCCGGTCGCGCAACGATGCGGCGGTTATGCAAGCCTCTTGTCCCTGTTTTTTTAAGGGTGTTCTTCATATAAGCCGGAGGTCACGCTGGGGACATACCGTCGCCAGCGTGGCCTGCTTCTGGTTGGTTGAAGTGTTTCATTTTCGTGTTCACCGGGTTTCATTTTTTAATGTGTTGAAGCCTCTGCGGACCGTGTAGCACGTGCGCTGATCGCCAACGGGCCGGTCGCGCAACGATGCGGCGGTTATGCAAGCCTCTTGTCCCTGTTTTTTTAAGGGTGATCTTCATATAAGCCGGAGGTCACGCTGGGGACATACCGTCGCCAGCGTGGTATGCTTCTCGTCGTTTGAAGTGTTTCATTTTCGTGTTCACCGGGTTTCATTTTTTTAATGTGTTGAAGCCTCTGCGGACCGTGTAGCGCGTGCGCTGATCGCCAACGGGCCGGTCGCGCAACGATGCGGCGGTTATGCAAGCCTCTTGTCCCTGTTTTTTTAAAGGGTGATCTTCATATATGCCGGAGGTCACGCTGGGGACATACCGTCGCCAGCGTGGTATGCTTCTCGTCGTTTGAAGTGTTTTCGTTTCGTGTTCACCTACACATACATGCATTTGCCTACCGGATGGTGACCTTTTGCAAGGCTAGTGTCCAGCTTATTATATGCAAGCGTCTGCCTCCTATGAATGGTCTACCTCATCATTATTGTCTCTAGGGGTCTTGGGGTTCTTGCGTATGTGCGAGCTCGTATAGAGAATTCCTATCCGGTAATGTTACGAGCCACACCGGTTAACACACAGGTGCACGGAGGGTTTCCTATGGGGGGCATATTGTTCTCGGGAGCTTTGCCGTGCTCGCCATGTATATACTCCTGTCGTTTGCATGCAACTACATGTTGTGCGCTTCCCGGTGGCATATCGTTGCTGAGGAAGTCACACGGTGTTCGTGTTGCGTGCTGTCGCACAGATGTTCCCCGACTGCCCGCCCGAGGTTGCCCACGGCGATGACGCTGCATCTAAACAAGTCGAGGAAGAACTACTAGAGGATCATGTCCATAGGATCAAGCCTCCCGACACCGTGAAACCAGTCGGGCACAACGATGCAGGCTTTCTGCCTATTATGCCCAAAAAACCTGACACCTGATGACCTGCGCGACTTGCCATGGTGGGCGTATCTGTCTGATCGCCCTCCCCCGGCAGAGGGCACCGTGGAAGACGGGGAGGCATGCACCTTCGATTGGAAGTGGTCCGTGCAGATGCTGGATGCGGCCTGCTCGGAGGTCGTCCTGAAGGAAATCATTGACATTTGCAACCGGCACCTGGTTGCCAGTGCCAGTTGGAAAGAGCTGTATGGTACGTGGCACAAGGATACATCTGAGCAAAACCTGCTTACCCTCCGGGAGCACTACGCGCTGTGGCGCAAGGGAGTGTTGAAGCCGGTTGTTCAGGTGTCCAAGGAAGGGACAGCTGGCGTTACAATGGAGGACACTGTGGGCGACCCTCGTGACTGGGTGCAAGTCGTGGATGCCTCGATGATGCGCGCGACCCAGGAAAAAACGGAGTGCGAGGATGAGCTCGCGCGGCAACGTAGTGAGCACACGGACGGGTTTAATGCTATGCTCACCGTGTTCATGACGTATGTGGTAGACTACCAGTTGCTGAAGGCTGAGGTCCTGTTCTCTCATAAGGAAATCGGCGCGGACTTCACATCCGGATCTCACCAACTGGGTGAGGGCGCGCGCTATACCATACAGGCCGACTGGCATGTTGGGCACTGGCTATTCCCATCCATCTTCACCACCGTGAAGCATGGCCTTGTGGACGACAGGCTGCGGTCTGGGATTCTTGAAGCTACGGGAATGGTGGTGAAGCGGACCTACGACAAGCCGACGCCTCTAGGGCGGGACGTCGAGAGCAAAATCCAGTTCCTTCACACCGATACCAAGTTTCCCAAGGCAGGCAAGGGATCCTGGGGCTGGCCGGATTACGACGTGTTCTCATGTGGCCTGTTGCTGAGGGCCCAATGCCTGACGGAGGTGCTACCCGAAACGCAGCGGGCCTGCCATTGGGACAGGTTTTGCTCGATGGATTACAGCCTCGTGGTTCAAAACTCCAGGCATGGCGATCCCACTTCGGCTCCCTTCCGTCGTGTTCACCTCGGGGGTCCCATGGGAACACTGTGGTTCTGGCCAGCCGACCGCATGGCGCACCGCGGTCTTTCTCCAAGTGGGCGCCTCCCGCTCGACCGTACTCGTCCTAAGCAGTTCTACTTCGTGATCTACTCCGCAGCCAGAGTGCGTACTAAGGGAACCATTGACCTGAATAACGCGGTACTCGGCAGCCCGCACAGTGTCATCTCGCAATATGGCTTGGCGTGCCGCATGATGTGCGTTGCGTGTGGAGACGAAATACGATTTGCGGGAGGCTACGACACCTTGCCAGGTGTTTGGGCGTGTTCCCTGTGCAGATCAGGCGTTCTGGGTTGTGACGCTCTGCGTACTATCGGAGCCGTGATGTGTGGTCCGTGCCAGCGTGTGCGGCGCGAAGCTGAAGTCCGGGCGCCACTATCCGCGCATGAGAAGCACCCGGGGCAGGCGGCCACATTGGCCGATTACTGCCAGTTAGACGAGGCCGAGGCGAAGCTGCATGCACTCCTGAATGTGGAGGACCTAGGCCTTGCTTGGAACAAACTCCGCGGGGTGCTCGGCGCTGAGGCGTGGGGACGCGCGGATGCCACGGTGAAGCACAGGATCGCCAACCTGACTTGGGGTGACGGTGAACATCCAACCGGTGAACGTCCGCCGGCGCGGCCTTTGCAGGACTCTGGCGACGGCATCACTGCTCTCTGGGACCGACGGGCTACCCGTGACGACGCATTCTCATCTTTTGACGATCACCAGTTGTACCGGGAACTGGGTGTCTGCTGCCCGGGCTTGCGTAGTGTCGTGTTCGGTATGCTTACCGCGTTGAACGCGCAGCGCCTGCGGACAGCCGGTATTCCTCTTGGCGCGGACAAGTCCTACAGGAAACAACACCTGTTCCATACGGACGCGGAGGGCGGGCTGCATGTGAACATACGTGTTGCTGAACTCTTGCAAAGTCCTGATCAGCTGGACCTGGGTTTCGCAAAGAAAGTGGCGGCGAAGCTGTCGCACCGATGGGATCCCGGACATGCACGATCCCTCGTCGTGCGATGCGATTGTGCATACGAGACTGGTGGAGATGCGTCGCGAGCGATGCCCGGCAAGTGCATCGTGCGGGCAAGTGCATCCCATAAAGACCATGGGGAGTACCGCGTGCGTGCTCTGGGTGCGTGCCGTAACCAACAGAGAAGCAAGGCAGCAGCCGAGCCTTCCATGGATCTCGCTTCTGAGGAGGCATTGCGAGCGGCAACCGCAAACGGTTTCCAGCCAAACGCTGTTCCGCCAAACTTTGCACCAAACTTTGCACGTGTTTCGTTCGGTACCGATGACGTCATCCTGATGCCCATGGACCCCCGGGGGCGTATATTGGAGGCATCCTTCGACCATCCCGACGAGATTTTCCCTAATGTGCTGCCGTTAGCACGTCGCGTGCTGGCTCACGTGCATTGGCCGCTCGAGGGTAATGCAGACCGTTTTACTTCTCTCGCGGAGTTCGAGCAGGCCTTGGCCAAACACGGCCTGCGACGAGTCCAGACAAAAGGGGACGGCAACTGCTGGCTGCACGCCTTGGGTGTACACATTCCGGAAGTGCTTGAACAGGGTTCCTCCGTGAAGGTCCTAACAATGAACTTCCGTAACGCCATCTGCGCGTCGTACGATTTCAATCGGCAGCTTTACCCCACCGGGATGCTCGACGCTAGTCTTGCTGACGGAGAGCCGCCACTGCGCAAAATCCTGCTTACTGCCCAAGCGTACAACGAACCGCAGTTCCTCCATATCATTGCGAACATGCTTCGGCGAGTTATTCAGGTGTACACTCTGTGGCCGATGGTCGACGTGCCAGGGGTGGGGTGCAATGTTCCCACCGATACCGATGCTCTGGCACGATACTTGCCGCCTTTCAGCATGAAATATATTTGCCCACATCCGTCACTGGGCTTGGCTAGCCGTGAACCGGTACGAGTCGCCCATTACGTTCAATTTAATAAGTTTCCTGGACACTACGAGCGGATCGAGGCATTTCCAGATCCAGGTAGATACCCGTGTACACACCGTCGTGAGGTACTGTTTTCGAATTGTCTCTAGGGGTATTGGGGTTCTTTGGTATGTGCGAGCTCGTATAGAGATTCTTTATCTGGTAATGTTACGAGTCACGCTGGTTAACACACAGGTGCACGGAGGGTTTTCTATGGGAGACGTATTGTTCCGTGCTCACCTTGTTGGAGGTTTACCGTCCGCACCTTGTTTAGACTCCTGTTGCTTGCATGCGACTACATGTTGTGCGCTTCCCGGTGGCATATCGTTCGCCAGGAAGTCACACGGTGTTCGTGTTGCCCGGCAGCACAACATGTCGTTGTAGCCCGGCAGAGCATGTACGGCCTGGGGTTGCTTACCTATGCCTGTGATGTGTGTATGTACCAGAGGGAGCCATGGACCACACGCAGTAGTGTGCAGTACCCGGTGTGTCGCTCGTTACGACAATGGTTGGTGGTGCCGGTGCCGAAGGACGGAAAATGTTTCATCTGGGCCTTGGCGATGGCTGTCTACGGCACTCGGGATGTGACTCGTGGAGCCGTGGCGGTGATAGCGGCTCGCATTGCCTGGGGTCATACGCAGACCGGCATCCGGCACGAGCAACAACGCCAACTGTGCGAAGAATACAATTGTCACTGGGGATACTTGACGGGCAGCACACTGAGGATCTACTCGGAATGTAGATATGAGAATGTCCTCCCGCTGAGCCTCAGCACACCTTGTCACGTAGACCTAGTACAATTTAGAGGGAAGCGACCCTCCTTGTGTAGGATTTCCGAGCTACGTTCAATCGGGATCTCGGTACAGTACACCTGCTCAACGGATGTTGAAGCTTCCATCGATCTAACCATCTAATCATCGTAAGCTCCTTGTTATATGGAATGTTATATGCTGGCGTGAAGCGATTCCAGAAGCTACTTGTTGCCAATCCTTTTGGGGACCCTTGTGGGGATCCCAAGTTCCCAATCCTTTTGGGGACCACTCGAGGGCACCTTGCGTTTACCGATTATCCGCTCGCTGCCTTGTGCCCGCCGGTACACTTCGTGTTAGTGCATTCCAGCTCCCTATGTCATGGTGATGGTCCGTGCACGGGGCATATGTCGGGATGCAGGTCGAGTATCACACATACCTCGGTAGAGTGGGCTTGCATCGTTGGCAACTCATAAAACTGTGGGGACAAGAGGGTAGAGCCCAGCAGGGCTTTTGGCCAGAGAGTGATTCCGACAGCTTCGGGGAGCACGCCCTTGCACTGTTGAATGACGTCTACGGTGAGAGTCGGCTACAGCATGCTCGGTATGCCATGGTCGGCGAGTGTCCTCTGACACCGGGAGCAAGCTACTTCGAGTTTGCTGGGGTGCCCCGTCCGGGTTGGGCGGTCCCTGAGTTTGGCGAAGGCTTGCTGCGTATACGTGTGTACACCACCCCCGTGGACGGCGGTGACTGCCATGGATGGTGGGGTGAGGTAGTGCTCGTCCGTGGTCCGTGGGCACACCCATGCCTTCACTACACTAACGCCTTCCAGTCGTTTTTCGTTACCAGTTTGCACCGTGACCTCACGGATGCCCCCACCGTTGCCAGCCCCCCTGCGGTTGGGGCTGTCTCGAGGGTATTGACACCCACCCAGCTTGGGGAACGTGTGGACGACGTGAATACTGTGTACTCCGCCTTCATAGCATGGCGTGGCTACGTCCGTCTTGTATGCTGTGCCATGTGCGGCCTGCTGGCTGCTAATCGAAAGTGGTGCCCGTGCCGACGTGTAGCGTACTGCGGCCCTAGCTGCCAGCGTGCTCACTGGAGAAGCCACAAGCCAGAGTGTGCGTGGAAGACGACGGCCGACAATAGCCAGGGAACTCGACCGGGCCTTTAGAGCAGCAGACTGGCATCTTACCACTTAGGAGGACCGCCCCCTATCTAGCTGTAACAAAACACTTTTATATGAAGATAGTAATCTCCATTTGCCTGGTGGCCGTGTGCTGCCTACTCCATGATGTTCCGGTAGCGATGGATTGATGTCTTGCGTGATTCGTAATATCCCTGTGCACACGGATGTCATGGTTTTGCGGTGATAAAACTTCGTTATGATAAAACTTCGGACCCGCTGTATTGCATTGAATTTACCCGCTCGCGCTGGGGTGTGATGTAGGATCTGTGCATGATCTCCGCGATTGCATCCAATTCGGACGACACACGCCTTTGGGTTGATATGACAACATACTTGCAGCGAGTCGGCCGAACGTTCGTCAGAATCCGCCGAATGCGCCTTGCACGTGGCGCGGTGGGGAACCACATGACACTCCTGTTTCACGGACACACGTGGTTGGACAACGGACACACGTGGTTGGACACACGTGGGATGCCAATTAACAGATGGGGGCTTCTGCGCACACAAAACGCAGCCCTAGAAACTGCGGAGAGGTACCTGTTGAACGTCCCGCCTAGGTTGGGACCTGATAACGCCGCGCGCCTTATGTTGGGACAGCGTGTGGGCACGGTGTGTTCTCGCGAGGGGCTCCTCCCATGTCGGCAAGGGTTGTTCCTGGCCCTTGTGCTGACCACGGTGCGCACGATATTCCGGTTTGTACACGATTGGCGCATGCAGGGTGAGAGATATGGAAACATCATTGTGTGCGGTGTGTTGTACCCTCGGTGGTCGCGCGAAAGTTGGAAAACCGGTCATTTCCCTTCGGTTACTGTCATGGAGTTCGTGGGGTGTCTTCCAGGGGGGGGTGGTTTGGAAGGTGCGGGGGAGATCCTCGTGTTGTCGGATACCTCGGGGAACCCGTTCGAACCGGTAATGGTAAGCACGGGATGCAATGTTTCGCAGTTTGCACCGTTGGTGACATTTCGACTGTCGAGCGTGCGCTCGGAAAACGCGCACGGAGGAATGTATCCGTGGTACTACCGGTATGCGATGTTTCGTGCGGATGTTGGGCTTGGATCGAGGGCGGACGCGCAATCGCACGCGCACAAGTGTTGGCGCACGATACTGCACATGGAGGAAAAGTGTTCACAGCCTGCTGTGGCATCGCGCAACGGAAAGAAACGGGATCCCTGTGCGCAATGTGGGGCGGACCGGCGGGCTGTTGTCGGCGGACGGAAGTTGTACAAGTGCAGCAAGTGTCTCTCCGCGGTGTATTGCGGCGAGGAGTGTCAGAGAGCACACTGGGAATCTACCCACCACCGGGAGTGTAAGGCGCTGGCGGAAGCTCAGTGGGTTAGTTATTCCGGGCTCTGGGCACGCGGGGAATGGTCGTCTCGTCCTTCATGCTGTGCCACGTGCGGCCAGCTGCCTGCTAATCGGAAGAGGTGCCCGTGCCGCCGTGTAGCGTACTGTGGCCCTATCTGCCAGCGTGCTCATTGGAGAAGCCACAGGCCAGAGTGTGCGTGGAAGGCCCTCCGCCCTGCGCTGGACGTCGGAGTATGGATCTCATAGAAGCATAGTAGTTACAGTCTACCATTGTGGCGTGCCGGATAGCGGACAACTCCTCTGCCAACCCCTCATCAGTGGTTACCTATCTAGCTCTAACCAAACACTTTTATATGAATAATATTGATCTCCATTTGCCTGGAGGCCGTGTGCTGCCTACTCGATGATGTTCCGGGAGCGATTGATGTCTTGCGCGCATCGTAATATCACTCTGCTCACGCGCGGACCGTGTAGCACGTCCGCGTGCTTTGAATGCAACCGCCGTTTACAATCGGCGCTCACTCCTTTCCGTGAAATCACCTAGAGCTCGACGATGGGGCACGCTCAAGCGAAGTATCGGCGGTAGAGGGGGCGGGGGCCGGGTTTTGTATACAGAAACGCAAACGGAAAAGTCATGAGTTTTGGCATTCAACCGTTTCCTTAGGCGCAACAAATCTCCCCGTCGGTCTTCTGGAGAATTATAGGCAGGCCATCAAGAAAGTACCGACTGGGCTCGTTTTGGCCACCGGCGCGTTTGCCCATAACGGCAAATGCCCCGAGTGGCAGGCGACGAACTACACTGTCTTACGCGATACCATATACGCGAACGCATCTGGGTTCCACGTTTTGAGGACCATGCCAGAAAGCCAGGGGAAGAACGAGGCGAAGGAGCAGGTGATCGCGCAGCTAGAGATATGGCTGAAACAAAACCTGAAAAATCATAACGTCCTAACCTGGGTTAGGCACTGCTCATCCCAGGGCAAGTGCATCGCGGATTCCCCCGACCCGGCGTCCCCATGTGAAAAGTGCGAACCCAAGATTTTACAGCACCTGACAACCGTCTACCGCTTCGTGCAAACCAAGAACAGTCAGTTGGGGCATACCACCCTCGCGTTCCCTACCGAGAAGGAGATCGCTGCTATCAAGGCCCGGTTCCCCGAATTGTGGAAGAAGGCATGTCAGGGGACCGCCCCGAACCTGCCCGTCAATAGCGAACCGCCCCCTCCTCCAACAGCGCCAGCCCCGGCGTCACGGAGTACAGCCCTAGTTCATGTCACGAACGACGCGCCCCCACCTACTGCTGTGCGAGCCCTAGCGCCACCGAGCACTGCCCCGTCTGAAGCCGTGCAGGCCGCGGCCCCACGTCCAACAGGGCCAGCAAGGCCGGCGGTGTTTATCGGAAATGTCACACAGGAACTTCGTGCACACTGTCCATGGTTCATGGTGGACACGGTTTCCCGGACGGTACATGTGTCACCAGCCCCCCGGTACCAGGCCAATGTCAATCCCGAGTACCCGTGGATGCAGCACGTCGCAGACCTGTTGACGCTGCTGTGGCCAGCGGAAACCGGGACGTTGGCCCAGGCGCCGGCGAGTACGCTATTGCCGCCCCCTCCAGCCAGGGCGCCCCCACAGATTGCCACCGTTGATCTGGCATTCCCACCCCAAGAACCTCCCTCGATTCCCAGCTTGGTGCAGGCCGCGTCCACCGTGCAATCCTGGCAACCGACCGCCAAGGAAGGGGTCCAGCAACAGCCGCAGCGCGCCGTTGAAGCAGAAAAGCAGGGTGTCCTTGCACGGGACTGCCTGCAATCTGCCCCTCCCGCGGAACCCGCGGTGTCCCCGCTGAGCCACGGTCCGGCGGTTTTCCAAGAGAAGCCTTCCGCGAGTGGCCCACAGGCCCCCGCTAACAACCCATCACCTGTACAGACCCCAGAGTTTGAGCGCAGCAGGAGAGTCACGATGCAGAGGAACCAAGACAGGATGAAACCTATGCTCGAAGCGGCAAGACAGTTGCAAATAAACGCCCTGAGCGCGGCCGACTCCACGCCGGCAGCAGGGCTGAAATTGCTGAGCGAAGTATCCGACGAGCGTCTTCTGGAGCACATGCAACGTCTGGCCGCGGATGGCAAGCTCCAAGCAATTACTTACAAGAACGTGCTGGAAACATTGCCGCAGTCTTACACATTCGGCGCTTACAAGCACTTGCCACCGGTGCTGGAGAAACCGATGAACTCAGCGCTCACGGTTGCCTTGAAGAAACGGGTGGCGGCCAACGCTGCCATGTCCCTCCTCCAGCAGGCAATCAGTACAAAGCGCAACGCCCCCCCTACAGTCCCTCCGCGACAGAGCAAGGCGCGGACGGCGTCTTCTGCAGGGGCCACACGCACAGCCAGCGCCCCTCCAGCCGACAGTCGCCAGGTGCAGGTGTCCGGGCAAGGCATGCCCGAGCTGATTGAGAACATACGGCTGAAGGCCCTCGAACGCGCTAAGAAGAACCGTGTTAAGGACCTCCCCAAAGATGCTGATGTAACGAAGTGGACCAAGGAGATGAAGAAGTCCTTGGACGGGAAGTGTAAAGGGATCGCGTGGGCGGAAATCGGCTCAAATCTGCATAATTTAGACAACTTTGACATTGATATGAATGTGCATGACCATATATGTTCAGGGTATGCCACATTCAACCATCACATATCGATATATGAGTGCTAAGGGCTATACATCCTCGCTTATATGTGAAATACACGCAGACTGATCGCTTAAGTATGGAAAACATTGCTTAAGTATGAAAAACATTGAAGAATCGCATGTTTTTTCATGTTTTTTTTCGTAAAAAGGCCACGTATATCGAGATGTAGGCACATTTAACTCAACATATGACTGACAAAAGTTTAAACATGGCCAAGGCCGATAGCATCGTACTAACGGCAACCGCTTAAGAGACCTTAGGCGACCAAGAATCGCTTTTGCGTAAAGTCGATTGCTAAAATTTGGAGAAGTTTTGCTTGTATAATCGGTATATCTCACGATATATATGCCATAGATGTTCATACAATAGCTCAATTTGTAGTTGCGATAGGTGTCGAAAACATATATAATCACCGTGGCATGCTTATGTATGTGAGCACCACACCCGCTTCCCACACAAAACATGCATTTTTGGCCGGAAATAGCGTTACCGGCTAAGAGGTTAAAGCAAGCTGAGACGGCATGTTGTATACAGTGTGTAGGCAGTAGTACTGTAGTTAGTACCTGGTGGAATGCGCGCCGATGGTACAGCCAACAAACTTATACCTGTTTATTTGTGCATGTGATGAACAATGCCGAAAGCTGCTTCGGGCCAATCACCGTAACACCGGGTACTGTATATTGTAATTGCGATATGGTATGGGACTCCGTCTTAAGCCGTGAACACTGGTGCATAGAGCGGTGCTGGCACCTCGTGCACCTGCGTCACGGCACCTGTTGCATGTTGCATGTGTATAATACCACCATACGGCGCGCACGCACCCTGCCAGCATGTGTGCAATGCATGAATCAACTGAGTGGCCAGCGCACGCACGGCACATGGACTTGCGGTGCATGTTGATGCCTTTATTTTCGTATCCAACACCCTCCTTCCTCCATTGCTCTATTTTTCAGGGACTCTCCTTCCCCGACGACGCTGTGATTCAGGATCGCTTGAAGGCCATGGGTGCAAGCGAACGTCCGAGAGTTTCAACGTTTGGTGTGGATAATGGCTGGATCCCGCGATCTGCCCGTGGTAAGGACCAAGCTATGGCGAAGCGCGACCTGGTCAATCAGCTCGCTGGTCGTCTGCCGGACCTCGGGTACACAATTGACGACAGAGGGCGCATCAAGCCCCGGCGGGAGGCAATGCCACCCGAGGATGGCGGACGCCCTGGTACAGCTGAAGCCCCCCGACAAGCAGCCACCCGACCTGCTGCTGGTGAAGCGAGCGCCCCCTCCACCACTTGGGATAGCAGTCACGTGTCCGACCAACGCCTACTAGACTTGGCGCGCCAAGCACACAGCACGTCGGACATCGTGAAAGAGAGGCAGAGCATCCGTTCCGTCTTCACCTTAGAAGACTTGCAGATGCCAACGACGACGGCGGGGAAATGGCACAAAGAGCCAGAACGGAGGTCAGACGTGCTTCTCGTACGCATGCGCCGCCTTGGAGTGGCGCTCGATGCCAGGAACAGGGTGTGCGGTGTGCCGGCACCCTACGGGGAGACTGGATGGATCGTCTGACGTCCTCCTCAGTTGTGATGAAGGGCATGACGTGGTGATGGAGGAACCGGACACCAGAAGCCGTACTGATCGGTGGCGTAGCGGCAACTTGGTAGGTGGCGCTGGGACAAACGGTAACCAGGTTAACCACGACATGAGGGACCTGTTGGCGGCAGATCTCAATTGCCCACTGCAGCAGCTGCCGGAGTGCACGCTGATGTCCGGCCTGATGGCATTTGGGGAAATGTTCTGCGGATCGGTGCCCTCCCCGGCTGAGAAGGAATACTGGGAGGAGGCGAAGGAGAACCAGGACATCGTTGTGGAAGATGTCGTAGAAGCTCTGGAAAAGACCCACCTTGTGGCGGACGAAGAAATGAATACGCCTACAGAGGATATGCTTGATCTGCCAGACTTCTTGTTTGAGGTATGCAACCCGCCCTGCCCATACTGGCACCGAAATGTTTCCCCTGTAACCCACTAACGATGCGTGAGCGTGCGTGAAGTAGTAATATGGCGGGGAGCGCTGGTGGTGTGACTGCCATTGTAAGCAGGAGTTGGCAGTGCTGGTGGATATGAATCCCGAAATCAGTATGGCGACGGAGTCCGTGCAGGACATTGTGCTGGCCCTGCAGGCTGAGCCCGACCCCGCGATTACGTTGTGTGTCACGGACGTGCCAAACCTAGCAGCAGGAAAGCAGTCGCAACCGCTGGTCACGCACGGGAAGGCGAGTCCGAACGGAGTGACCGTGCAGGAGGCCGTATGGTACTTCATGGATATGAAAAGGCGACAGAGGTGGACTGATGACCATTTCGACACCTTCCTGAAAGTCCTGAAGATGCTCCTGGGCGGCAATACTTGCAACCTGCCGGGATCGCTATGGCACATGAGACGGGCGCTCGGTGCGGAGAGCGTATGGGACTATGCGATACACGTGTGTCCCAAGTTCCACCGCAATTTCGCATGGCAAAACGGGGAGGGAAAGCCCGGGAAGTGGGTGCAAGAGGTATGCGGCGTGCCCACGAAGCGTGGGGCGGATGGCGAGCCCACAGAGTGGTGCACGGAGGAGAGGTACGACGTTGTTAAAACGGCGCGCGGGGAGGAGTATCGTCCCAAGGAGTACTACTTCTATTTCACCGTGAAGCGGCTGGTGCGGCGCTGGATGATGGACCACGACTTTGCTAAGCAGCGTGCGAGTCCCACGGCCAGAGCTCCCGAAAACGCTTGTGTCATGAGCAGCCCGCACGGGCTACGAGTAAACGAGCACCCTAGCGTCGGTGGCAGACTACTGCGTGAGACGCCGAGTGGGAACCAGGAGAAACCAGGGGTATTACGAACTGGGATGGGCATCGAATATGGAGAGGACGACGGGCAAGCAAAGAAGCATGACAAACAGTGCGACCCGTGCCGATGTTCTTACTCCTTGTAACGGACGAGTGCCGCGGCTGATTGTATACGAACGTTGCCGATGGGCGATGCGAGATGGGTGAAAGGACCGCAACTGACTAGCGCGTTGCCATCGCAGGAATTGGTCCACGCGGTTCGGCGCGATGCGAAGTGCGGACCTCCCTCCCAAGGTAGGTAGTGCGTCACGACGTGTGACAAAGCCCAACCCGCAGTCAACATCTACACGAGCGTGTGCGCACGGAGGTGTGACGCTCCAGCGCGGCTTGAAGATATCATAGGCTATTGCGCTTGACTGCGTGTGCAATGGAGGGTATCCGCAGGAACGTGTGAAGATGAAGCACTGCGGTGTGATCTCGATTGCCCCTGGCCCACGTCAACACTGGAAGGACGTCGACGTGTTGCTAGAACCCATGATGGAAGAGCTGAAACAACTGAGTAAGGGCCATGCCGATGCTGACCAAACCCCTTTCAGGGTGTATGACGGGTACTTCCAGGTGTGGCATGAACAGTTCAGCGTGTTCCTGATGTTATGCTACTGCGATACGATTGCGCGTAACGACTTGGGGAAGTTCGCTCCCGTGGCGGCAAGGCGCAACGACTTCAAAAGCATCTGGGAGGCCACTAAGGGCCCTAACGGTAATGGCATGTACTGCTTGGGCTATGCGAACCCCATCTCGCAGACATACTTGGACGAAGGGGAGGTGTTGTATGCCAATGATCCGAGTGTGTGGTTAACCAAGGAGGACCACAAGGAACTGGTGAGGCTGACCGCGGAGGATGGTGTGGATCCGATGCGAACCGGCCGATATGCAGCCGGGCCGTTAGAGCAGCTGGACTACTTTGACCCCATCTACGGGTACGTGCTGCCGTTCATGCACATGATGTGTTACGGCGTCATCAAGAAGTTCCTGAAAATGCTGCGAAACAAGGTGAACAATTGCCCAAACACGTGCTATTTCTCACCCATGCAACTGAAGCAGTTGCAGGCCAACGGAAAGGGACTGACCGCGCCGCATGACATGCACCGGGAGTACCAGGACTTCGTGCAATACGCGGGTGAGCACCCGGATCTAACCACGGATACCGACACCCATCACCTTGCATGTGCCTTGTTTAGTAGGAACGGGCGTGGCAGATGCGCCAACCTTATTCCCCCGGTCCGCGTGCAACCATGTTTGTGTGCACCGGCAGGGAATGGCCACACCTACTAACCGTAGGGATGAATGCTATTACAACCAGGTACATATGTATGCACTGTTGTTAGTTTGTTGGTGTCTGACAGCGAAGGGTCTGGAAAACCGTGTATCTTCAAGAGGAAGATGGGAAGATAGTGAAAGAGAGTCTAGTGTGTGGCATCTCGGACTTCCACCGAGAACCTCCAAACCGATTGGTTTGGCGCTCTAGAAGTTGAGCTAATGCCACTAGAAACTATCAAACTGAAAAAACTGTAGCCTACATCGTAGGGTTGCGAAGTGAGAACCCATTTTCCCTATAAATTACTCAAACCATACGAATGATGTGGCTTCTATTCGTATGCTTTGAGTAATTTATCGGGAAAATGGGTTCTCACTTCGCAACCCTACGATGTAGGCTACAGTTTTTTCAGTTTGATAGTTTCTAGTGGCATTAGCTCAACTTCTAGAGCGCCAAACCAATCGGTTTGGAGGTTCTCGGTGGAAGTCCGAGATGCCACACACTAGACTCTCTTTCATTATCTTCCCATCTTCCTCTTAAAGATACACGGTTTTCCAGACCCTTCGCGGTCATCTCCAGTTGGTGTCATTTCATACGCGGGGAGGATGCACCGGTTGCCTAAGATCTGTAAAAGGCTCGCTGTTGCAGGGAACTACACCATGGAGGACATGCTGAACTTTATCTTGATTTTCAGTCCGATGGTGTTCATGGATGTTCTGAAGAACTTGAATCCGGAGTTGGACAAGGCTTGGTGGACTTTGCGGCGGGCGGTGCTCTACTTTATGAGAGGGCCTGCAATAGGATTGTGTGGGGACCTCCAGTCCCGTGCGGAGCCACGGAAGGAGGCCGGGAAAGAGCTGTGGGCCTTTGCGGTGATTGTGGAACAGCAATGCCCCATGAACATGTTGACGTTGAATCTGCGCATGGCGGTCGTTCACTTGTGCAAGCAAGAGGAGGAAACCGGCGTGGTGAGCAGCACCAACGAGCTCTGGGTCGAGCGCCTCCTGGGCGACAGCAAGGGGGTGGTGCCAGACCCGGTCGGAGGTAAGGCGATCGACACGTGCATAGCGAACGCGTATCTCACGAAAGAGGCGGTGGACGACATGGCGTGGAGCTACGAAGGGATCCGCTTCCTTCCGGACATGCTCACGGAGATGGCCATGGCCAATGGCGGCGAATACCATGATTCTAGGACCACCCGGGCTGACGATTCCTCCAAGGTGTGCCATCTCCTTGACACCGGCCACTATCTCGTCCGCGACGGTGTACCAACCGCTGCGTTGGCAAACGAGGAGGGGGGTCGTCTGCACCGGGAACTGGTGGGGTGCGTCCGATCCCTTTTTAGCGATCATGCAAGCCCTTCCCTGGATGCAGCCATGGACGTCCTTCGATTCTCGCGCATGCGAAGAGGCGATGAAGACTTCACATCCCGGGTTTACACCCGGGCAAAAACGCGTATCTCCTTCAACGTGGCTTTGAGTACATGCGCGGCCGACACTTTTGAGTACGGCACCGTGGAGGCTTACTACTTGATATTCCTGAAGCGTTCCGCCGAGAACTCCGCCGCCAACGACACCGTGTGCCGCCTGGCTATGGTGACCGCCTACCCCACTGTTGAGGACCTTACCATGAACAGCCGGGGCGTGTATGTGTGCAACGAGGCAGAAAAACGTACACTTCTCCTACCGGTAAGCCGTCTCGAAACCAAGGTCATTATCCATCGCCCACCTGGAAACCGCGTACCTCTACACGCCACTTACCTATGGCCGGGGATGAAAGCGGTACGTTGCAAGAAGCAATAGCGCAAGCTACCTCATGAGCTCCGCGCAGCAATCGAAGGAGGACACCGAACGCCAGCGCAGCTTCATCAGCTCCGTCCAATTGCTCTGTGTAGCTAGCGAATGCCTGCTTGCCACATGGAACGAATCTGTTCCAGTGGTACTTTTAGTAGCATCGGCAGTCCCTCTTAGTATGCCACGTGGAACAATCTGGAATTTCTGTTAATAGCTAGTGGTGCTAGTGTTAATAGACATGCCACGTGGAACAATCTGGAATTTCTGTTAATAGCTAGTGGTGCTAGTGTAAATAGACATGCCACGTGGAACAATCTGGAATTTCTGTTAATATCTAGTGGTGCTAGTGTTAATAGTCATGACACGTGGACGATCCGGTCAAATCTGTTAATTTATGACCGTTTACAGTCAGCCAAGTGTTAGTATCCGGTAAAACTGTTAATCCGAGTGCCACGTGTATGATTCCTATTAAAAGTGTTAATTTTCTGTTAATATTCCTTACATGTGTAACGATCTCGCGAGGGGGGCCTATTTCAACTCCCTCCGGCACCCCTCCGATTAAGTGTTAACATTCTGTTAAAATTGTGTTAATTTAACATTCTGTTAACATTCTGTTAACATTCTGTTAACATGAATTATATAATTCCTTAACTTTCGCCCAAGCCAATCATTATCTACCACCGGGATTTATAACACCACTATTAACAGTTCCTACCCGTTAACACTTTTTAACACATAATTAACACTTTTTAACACTTTATTAACAGAAATCCTCAGTGGTGTGGAAGTCTTGGGTAAATCGGATTTGTCGTCCAATACCCCCGCCTCCTTCAACCCCTCTCGTGGCGACTTGACCACATAGTCAGGTCGGCGAGACAAGGCGTCAGGTACCAGCAACAGAGCCCCCTTCACATATTCCATACGGGGAACACCCACCTCCACCAAGTCCATGTACCATCTCGCCTGGCGCCTAGATAGCTCACGCCCCGGCTCCATTAACCACTCTAATGGGCGGTGATCACCTTGAAGCTTGAACTCCGTGAAAATTAAATAATGTCTCCACGTCACTGTACAGCAATGATGTAGAGCACCCAGTTCTCGCTCTCCAGTATGGTAATTCTGCTCTGCCGCTGAAAATTGTCGGCTCTCATATGCAATCACCTTCAGGCCATTCCCACAGTCTTGCATAAGGACCCCGCCTAGCGCCACTCCGCTGGCGTCCGTCTGCACCAGAAAAGGAGCAGATCCATCAGCTGCCGCCTTCATACTTGGCAATGCCAGAATGGGCTCCTTAACCAGAGCAGCTTTCAACTCCTCAAAGGCCCACTGCTGCTCCGGTCCCCATGTCCAGGGTACATCCGTCTTGGTCAGCTTGGTCAAGGGCTGCGCTATCTCAGAGAAGCAGTGGATGAAACGCCTATAATATCCCGCCAGTCCCAAGAACTGCCGCACGTGGGTAACATTCTCTAGCGCAGGCCAATCGCGCACTGCCGCCACCTTATCATGTTGAGGTTGGCACCCTTCCTTCGACAGAGTGTGACCAAGGAACTTGATAGAAGACTTCAACATTTGTGCCTTAGACTTCTTCAAGTATACACCCTTCTCGCGGCATGTTAACAGAAATGTGCGTACCGCAGAGTAGTGCTCCTCCACGGTCCCACTGGTGTAAACACACACATCGTCAATGAAAATTCTGACGAAGGGTAAATGTCCCAACGCTCGCTGCATTCGCCGTTGATATTGTGACGGGGAGTTCTGCAAGCCTTGAGGCATTACCAACCACTCGTAGGCTCCCATCTGAGTAGTAAACACTGTCTTCTCCACGTCCTCAGGTGCCATAGGCGGTACTTGCCAGAACCCGTCTACAGCGTCGAAGGTGGAGAAATGGGTAGCTCCCTGCATCTCGTCAAACATCATTTGAATATCAGGTAGAGGATACCGGTCTCGAATTGTTTGTGAATTCAGTTGCCTGAAATCACACACCAGCCTAAGGATATGGGGCTGTCCTGGCTTGGGTACCATTAAACAAGGAGCCGCATACGGACTCGAAGAGGGTCGTATATATCCTTTCTCCACCAGTTGTTCAATGCGTTCTCGTAGTTGACGCAACTCCTCCACAGACATCTTGTAAGGTCTTCTACAGGGAGGTCCTCCTTCTCTGTCCGGCTTGAGGTTAATCTTCGCCTGATCTTCGTCAGCGTGCCGAAGGTTTTCCAATCCAGAAGTTAAAGAGTCCCGCAGCTCCTGCTCAAACTCGTCGAAGAGGTCCTTGAACTTTTTCTTCCACGCTGCAGTGGCATCCGCATCTTGCGAGTCCTGCTGCGACACAGGGTTCTTCGGTTCATCGTTGGCGCCAGTAGGAATCTTCGAGATGTCCTCCTTCTCAACGGCCAAATCCTCAGCTTCCACCTTGAAAGCCGACTCTCCGGTTGTGGTCCTCGCAGCCATCATCAACCATGCGGGCATTGAAGAAGCGTCTCCCGCGAGTCTCCGCGTTTCCGCGGCCACTAGATGTTTCTTCAACTGCACCGAAGTGAGGAACACCTCGTCAATCAGCCCGGCGCAATCCACATCTCCTCGTCGCTTCCCTTTCCTTCCTCCAGGGGCAGCACTGATTCCAGGATTACACCAGGAAATGGTAACCCTCTCTGCACCGCCTCCTTTCCTTTTGTTAGAAAAGGACACTGCACCATTGCCATCATAGTCCAGCGTAATGGGAGATAAGCTGCGTAGCCATTTCCCTCCCAACACCATGTCCACGGCGATGCCCAAGGGTAGCACCCGCATAGCCATAGCTTGCTCAGTATAGGTCCCTGTCGTGGTCCTGGCAGTGAACTTAGAATAAGCCACATGACCAGTCGTCTTGACTGAGCCATCCGCCAGAGTCACACGCATAGCGGGTCCACTTCGCGTAGTCAACTTGCAGCGTCTGGCGCAGTCTTCAGATACGAATATATCCGAAGCTCCAGAATCCACCAGCACCTTGACACGATGTCCCTTCAAGTACGCGAAGAATACCAGAAGTAGGGGTCCATCTGGATCTTGTGCAGAAGCCAAGTATTCAGTGGGTCCCCATCGTACACTACCATCGCTGCACACCCTCTCACATTTAAGTGGGTCATCATCATCTTCCTCATTATCATCCAATGGGTGACTCCCTCCAAGGTCATCATCATCCAGAGGGTGACTATCCAACACGGACAGTTGCGCGTCCATGGTGGTTGAAGGTGATACATGAGTAGTAGTTGCAGCGTCGTTGTGGTCCGCAACTGGTTTCAAGTCTTGATCTCCCGCTGCCATCATTTGCTGCGTGAAGTTTAGGTCGTTATCGGGCGTGGACATCTGTTCATCCGCTGATGCATGCGTATTAATCGGAGATTCTGAAACCTCCGGTATCGACAATGGAGGGGTTGTAGCACCTACCGGCCCTCCAGAATCATCGCCTTCAGATGGAGTATCACCTGAATTACTCGGTACCTCAGGCATATCCTCCGCAAACATCTCCTGATAAACTGTGGCTGGGTCTGCTTCTTGCTGAATCTCTCGAAATCGGTGTACTCGATATAAACTACACCACGTATCAGGAATTCCAGGGATGTCCCCCCCAGATCCTGGTATCCTGCCCGTATCAGATATCGCCGCTGATGGGCGTGCCACAGGAGATTGCAAGGATTCTAGCACCAGTAGAGTTCCAGAATCGTCACGCACAGAGATGGGCTTATATCTTTTCCTCACACGCTTCCACCCCTTCAACTCCCAATGTCTGCTGCCTCTTGGAGTGGAGGTCTCCTGAGACATAGCGTGTAGTTGCTCTTCCATAGACAACTCTTCCCAAGCATACCTTAAAAGGGTAGCTAGAGGCATCGCCAAATCCAGAGCTGTCAAACTCCGGCTGCGATGTAATTCACCAATATCCACCACACCTCGCTGAAGTAGATTATCAACGTGTGATGTGATCATTGATTTCCGGGTACATACGTACCGGTACCACACCCCCTGCAGCGTGATGTGCGAGAGGTAGGTCTGCCATTGTCCGCATCATATCCAGATTGCTCCTTCTGTTTAGGAACCTGATTGGAATATTGCGTCGCCGCCGTCCATTAATAAGGTCCTTGTCCAGGTCCTTCTGTACTGTATGTCAGCAGCAGATACTTTCTGTCGCAGCTGTTTCCGGATCCGCTGCATCAGAGCCTCCATCGAGGTCGCCCTCCCCTTACTTCGCCACTGCCACGCGGGTAAACGCTGTGACTGTTCCGTCAAGAGGGGCGCGTACACATTATTGTACATCCATGTGCCCAACACTGCAAAGTGCCGAGGCATAGGATCACCTTCTTCAGGTGAAACTCTCAGCTTACTGCTGAAAGTCAGTGGCGAGCTTGTCGCCACCGAGAAGGGTGATTCATCACCCTTCCTCCTCAGAGATAGTGATCTCCTCGGAGTTGCGCAACTCCGCACCAATAACCGCCAGCTGTTCGGAGCACCCTACCAAGGCCGCCAAGGATTCCACGGCCTCTCCATCCATCTCTGCCAAGCTCTCGATCTCCGCCTTTAGCTCGACAGGTGCCCACTCAGTGTCCTCATTGCGCGACAACGCCCAGAACAACGCCGCCACTTGTTCTCGGTTTCGAGCTAAACGAGGGGGTGCGTTTGCCTTCCACGCAGCCAACTTCACCGCGTCCGTACAGTCCCGCACCAGATGGTCGGGACTTTGACACGCGTAGCAGTTTCTCACTCGCTTCGGATAGGTCGGGGTTGTTGTGGAGGCCGGGGGCGATGGTCGAGCAGAAGTCGGCGCTGCAGCGAGCTCAGCGTGCGTGGCTGCCATCAATCGATGGGGCTCCCGAGAGCGGCTTCGGAAGAAGGACCTGGAGGGTGACGGAGATGTAGAAGGGGAATTCCAGGGGCGGCCAGTTCGTTCTCCGCTTCTGTTGGATTGAGCCTGAGCCGCCTTCTTCTCCTTGCGCGACTCGATGTTTTTGGCAATCTCCAGCACTTTTAAGATTGCCTGAGTAACATCACGGGGCGTCGCCTCCTCCTTCATCTTCTCTTCCCACACGTGCGGCTCGGAGAGGTCCAGTTTGATCCTTCGCAGCTCCTCACCCACCTTGTCAGTGTAGGTGAGTCCCCTCCAGAATATGTATGAGAACTCAGACTCAGAGACTTGCACGCACCCTTGAACGACCTTTGCCATAAAGTTCACAGTCTTATGGCGATTGGTCAATCGCGAGTGGTAGGCGTCAGCGGTCTCGTCTTTCTTCTGACCAATCTGGAGGTCATCTCGAAGAGTTTAAAGTTCCGCCACCGGAAGAGTACTCACCGCCAGATCCCCCAGAAAGACGTCGGGGTCGCTGTATCGGAGACGCCAGGCCTCCGATGTCCCAGAACCGCCGCCAGCCCTCTCCATATACTCTTTCTGCTCCGTGCCCAATGCAGTTTCTGTCACGGTCCATAGCACCTCGGAGACCGAAGATTGACGCCCCTCTCCCGCATAGCAGCTCGCCTGAGAGAACGCCCTCAGTACCACCTTCTCGTTGAGGAGCTTGTGCAGATTCCTCGCAAAGGTTTCCAACTCAGTAATGGCCTTCTCTTTACTCAGCTTTTCCGCGGAAGGGAAGCGGGTCAGCTTTTCAACGAGGCGGTCAATGTTGCTCTGCGCCTTGCTCTCCAGATAAGCCGCCTTGTCGCCAGGGTCGTGTTCTCCTTGTCCAGGAGGGCGTGGGTTAAAGACCTGAGCGTGTGGAGAAAGGCCTGGACGAGCGTGGGGATGTGGCGCAACCGGTCCTGCGAAATAGGGACTCCGGTGTTGCGGCGCATGCGGTCCTGAATGAAGGGAATGTCCATGACCTCCTGCAGAAGATCCCGCTGCAGCCGCGCTGATCTGCGGAATCCCAGAATGAACAGCCACACCGGGATTAAGTCCGACGCAGGGCGTCCCAGGTTGCACAGCAATGCCCGAAGGATGTCCGACAGGAGGCACCCCAGATCGAACAGCGAGACCGGGTGGGACTCCAATGTTTGATAGCCCAGGAGGGGCAGCAAGGGCAGGAGGGACTCCGGCAGGTTGTACTCCAGATGGTACAGATGAGTCTCCTGCGTGTGGTATCATTGCCGATAAGGTTGTCGAAGTGTTCGCAGTAGCCACCGGAATACGCGTTACCATCGGGTCATTAAGTATAGTAGGCGTATTGGTCAGAGCCACTGATAATGATGGCGCCCTGACCATTGATGAGGATGGCGCAGCCGAAGAGGATGGAGGCGTCGCAGGAGCTTCCAAGGCCGGAAGGTTCCTCTCTCTCTCCGGCACTCGTCTACGTACCATTGACTTCGTTGCACCTCGAACCAGGCTGCCAGACAATCTCGATCCAGCATGGAGATCTGCTCTTCAAGAGGCCAGTCTGGGATTTCCATCCAGCTTGGTGACACCACCC
>LGRX02030397.1:0-16242 GCA_001247695.2 Cymbomonas tetramitiformis
GGTTCTCTATCAATGACGCGGGACGGGCGTCGTCATCGGTGGGGTCGGCCATCGGCTCGGGGCGTGGTGAAGGCGAGGCGGGCGGCGGGGAGTCGTGGACGTCTCGTATCAAGGAGGAAGGAGGGGTGGTGTCGTCATCGGTGGGGTCGGCCATCGGCTCGGGGCGCGGTGAAGGCGAGGCGGGCGGCGGGGAGTCGTCGACATCTCGTATCAATATCGAGAGAGGGGTGGTGTTATCGATGGAGGCTGCGACAATGAGCATGATTGCAGTGGCAATGGACATGAGACAATGTCGCACGCCATGTGTCCGTAATTTTATGGGAAATACGCGGTCGGCGTACATTACCTTGCCCGGTTCTTCTTCCAAAATGGACGGGATCGGCAACCATGACGGGTACCGTAGGGTCGTTAACATGTCTTGGGCGCAACGATGAAAGTCGCGGGGAGTCATGCAAGTTGGTTCGTCCTTGCGATGGCCACAAGTGTAAATCTGAACCATGCCGACGTTTCTCGACTTACGCGCTTCCAATCTACAAGCGGTTACGTGACAAAGAGCACGCATCATGTCTTCCGTTTGGCACCTGCCACGTTAGAGTGCAGTTAAGATGTCGCTAGTACGTCGATACATAGTCTTTACCATGCTAACGGCATCATATGTGTGCGACAGTGCTGCGAAGGTCCAAATGGACGATTGTGATTCAAGAGTCCAACTGAAAGTTAGGGCGCTTTCAAAGGGTCCTTGAAAAAACGAAATCAATCACCTTGCATCATTCACGCACGCCACAGTGGTTTCCGCCCATTGGCTAACTCGAAACTTCTTCGTGTGCTCCTCGAAATGTTGACCCAACCGGAAACCCTCCGGACAACCAACGGTATCGGCAGCAAGTGGTACCGCCGGGGTTGATGGTGCGGAGGTGGCAATATTCACCGGACCACGCGGTGGTGCCAAGGGTACTGGGTGAGGTGTTGGGTGACACATGGCCATTCGGGCTAGTCGTGGCGCACGCGTTTTGGCCACCGGTCGTTCTTGTCGTTGGAGGGAAAGCCCACGGTGACCCGGGGCCGCACGGGGTGTACTTGTGGACGCCTGCACGAACTGGTCATCGGATGCATCGGGGGGAAGTTGGCGAGTCCATTGTTCACGTAGCGCGGAGAAATGCTCTCCGGGGCGAAGTGCTTTACGGGGCATCGCAGGCCTGTGACCCCCCCCCCTCCCCCCGTAGGCCTGTTAAGACGCGGTTAGTACGTCATAAAGGAGTCCTAATGCCACACGTTAGGGTGTCATTAGGATACCGTTAGGATGGGCGAACTACAGGCATCCTAAAGGCCTCCTAAAGGTGTCCTAACCAGGGAATCTTTTGAGGAATATTCCTCTAGGCGCGTTAAGATGTGCACCACATAGCACGCCCTTAGGACACCTGTAACATGTTGTCGCCGTTAGCATGTAGTTAGCACGCCTTTAGCATGCGTGGCGCTAGCATGTTAGCGGCGT
Organism: Cymbomonas tetramitiformis; assembly: GCA_001247695.2. NCBI lineage: Eukaryota > Viridiplantae > Chlorophyta > Pyramimonadophyceae > Pyramimonadales > Pyramimonadaceae > Cymbomonas > Cymbomonas tetramitiformis. The sequence continues at coordinate 1,493 of LGRX02030397.1, forward strand.
CTAGTCTCACCTAGTACGCCACTAACGGCGTGGCGCTAGCATGTTAGCGGCGTCTAGTCTCACGTAGTACGTACCGTAACGGTATCGTAGCGGCATCCTACAGCATACTAACAAAATCGCATGCAAACAAAAAAAAACAAAAAAACTGCAAGTCTGGCGTTAGGATACTAAATGACATCATAAGAGCATGCTACCGGCATAATATCCGCGTAATGTACATGGCATGCTAAAGGGGTACTAACGTCATATGACTTGTATAACATAAGCTATAAGACCCAAAAATAGCGAAAAAAACAAAAAAACAAAAATTTGGCAGGGAAATGGGCAAGTTGAAGGGAACACACCCCTCCAAGCAAAATGTTGGTTTTGTTTTTTTTGCCATAGATATGAAGCATTTTGTGCGCACGATTTTTTCAAAATGCGCAGGAGCAAAAAAATAAATATAAACAAAAGAAATAAAATGAAAAGTTCTCACCCCCAATGATTTTGTAGCAATCGGACGGTCGAGGTGACACCCAGAAGAATGGACCGAACAAAATCGTTTCTTATATATAACTGCCCCCTACAGGGAGTCGAACCGAACACCTTCCGCCTTCAAGAGCGACAACCTACCACTAGACCATTACGACAAGAGCGATGCACACTGTAGATGCAAGGTGACCAAGTTCAATGACACAACGTATGACACAGAAGGGCTTGCGTAAAAAGGTCACGAAAAAAAGAAATTGAGCGCCACAAATTCGAACTGCGTGGTCAATGCGAATGCAAGGTAACGAACCGAAATTCGAACGGTAACCGGGGAGGAGCGCCGTAGCATGTTAGCCGCCAACTAAAGGCGTCTTAACGTTTCACTCTGCGTGGTGTCTCATCGATAAAGACGCAACTCACCCGTACCAAACCGTACACACCCGCAGCCAGGCCGAGCCCCTCACTCAAACATCCATCGATGAGTCACCCCACAACCGAGGAGCGAGAGGCATACGACGACCTCTGCGATGCTATGGGAGAGGAGAAATCATTGGCGGGCTTGTTGGAGTACGTGTCGTGGCATAGAAAAAGCGAAGAGGGATTCGCCTCCGCCCCCGCCACCGCAAAAGATGCCAAGTGGAGTAATACCAAGCAAAGGCCCCCCCGCAAAAAAGTTGGAGCGGTTGGGATGCGCAATCGCCGGGTTCTACAACCCCACGAGCGGGCGGTGCGCGCCGCGATCAACAAAGAGACGGGTGCGCACCGCGGTTCGTTGGATTGTCGTTGCTAGGTTGTATTGTTGCTTAATTAACTTTCTTCTTCCTTCACGTTGTGCGAATACTCAGTGTCGATGAAGGAATGGAATCCCCTCGTCAACGTGGGGGCCCAACAAGAAGCGTACTCCGAGCTCGTGCGCAAAATCGCCAAGGAGAGTGGTCACGACCACTCCGTGGACGTCACAATCCTCCCCTATATACAGGGGAAGATAAGAAACGACGTCAACAACTTCCGCTCCGCGTTCCGTTATGGATCGTGGAAGAAGGAGGGCAAAGCGTGGGTCTTGAGGCCCCACGCAAAGCACCCCTTCGCGAAGGTGGAGGGGGCGGAGGGAATCTCCGTCACGGTCTACAACGACGCGGCAAAGCTTGAGGCCTTGAAAAACGCTGGGATTGAGCCTGTGGCTCTTCCCACCACGTACGAGGAGGGCCTCCCTAGCCTGGAGGATACACGTAAGTTGCACGTAATGAGCCCTTTATTTTGTGATAACATGCATAACTTATTACCTCTCTGGACACTGTGTTTTCTGTTAGTACACCTTTAGTACGGCGTCAACATACTAACTGTATACTAACTGCTTTGCAGGCGAGTGTTTACTGGCCTCGTGGTCGAAGAGAGTTGTATCCCTCGGGGACGAAGAGGAGGAGGACGCCGAAGAGGAAGAGCCCCTCCGAAAGCGACCTGCTGAGTCGGAGGAGGCCCCCGGGGCTTCTCCCTCCAAAAGCACGAGAGCCCAAAAGGCCAAAAAGGGCATGGAGGATCCTCGCGACAAGGGCAAGGAGGGGGAGGGGGGGGGACATGGAGGCACCCAGTCGGACGAGGAAGACCACGTCAACCTGGCCTCGAGGTATCCAGTGGGGACCGAGGTCTACGTCTACGCCCGCCCTACGGCCGATGACGAGGCCATCAAAGCCCCATTGGAGGAGAAGGAATACTTCACCTCCAACGGGGCTTTAAAACAGGAGGTGCCCCTGTTGGCAGGGAAGGTCACTGTGTGTGACCTCCACCAGTCAGTGGAGCATTGACACGTATCCGAGGAGCTGAAGCTCCCCCCCCTCTTCCTGGGTCTGGAGGTGAGTTTTGCTGCACTTTTTGCCTTTAGGATGCCTTTAGGACTCCTTTAGTATGTTATTGGCGTCTTAACGGAATTTGCAGCTGTATTCACTTTCCCCTCTAACTTAAGTTAATCTGGTTTGCCACAGATATCCAAGGCAAACCAACGAACCGGGAACTCAGGTGTCGACGAGTTCGCAGGGAAGGGGGTCACGGCCATCAACACGATTCTGAAAAAAGCCGACCCTTTCCTCAAAAAAGCCCTTGTAAGGGGCAAGGACCTTGAAAAATATTTTTGGGCAGCCTTCCGGGGCAAAAAGAACGTTGCCATGGCTGCTAGTCCCTTGCCCTTAGTCATAGATGCCGCGTACATCCGGTACGGGGCATTAGAGCACGCCTTCGCGGGCCCCCCCGAGGAGGATGCGTGAGGAGGATGCCCCTCACGCGTAAGTACCTTATTGGTAACATTTTTGTAATTATGAATTTTTGTACTTGTGCAAATAAATCAAACTTGTTTCATAGTTTTGTAGCACGTTTGCTTGCATTGTTTCCCAATCTTGTTTTGCTATTGCACACTCCGTCCATAACAATATCAGTATGCCGTTACTATGTCCCAGATAGCATGTCGTTAGGACGCCTTTAGGGTGTCGGTGTTAGTATGTCCTAACGTCGTCCTATTAACATCATAATGGCATCCTAACGCCAGTTATAGTGCATGTGTTAGTATGTCCTAACGTCGTCCTATTAACATCATAATGGCATCCTAACGCCAGTTATAGTGCATGTGTTAGTATGTCCTAACGTCGTCCCACGAGCATCATAATGGCATCCTAACGCCTGTTAACCTCTTAGCCGGTAACGCTATTTCCGGCCAAAAATGCATGTTTTGTGTGGGAAGCGGGTGTGGTGCTCACATACATAAGCATTACTGGAATATCCTAGTTCACTAGATATCAGAAACTCCCGAACTGTGTGGATAAACTCATAAGATAAATAAACCCTAAGCTAGATATACCCGGAACGGTCTCGGACGGTTTCGGAGTCTAGCCTACCTGTGACACAGCGTGTGTCACAGCACGAACCTATAGATCAGTCAGCAGTCCAGTGTTGGTCCTAGGAGTCTGTCATAGGGGCCTGACCGGGACTCCCAGTCAGGGCTGCCTATACAGATTTCAGCACACCACCCTAGCACTGTGGGTGGTGACTGTCTAGGAGAGTCAGATAGTGTAAGATAAGTTAGGGCAGGAGCCAGGATGACATACCTAACTGCTAATCCAACTGTGCAATTCTGAAACACAAATTGGAAACCCTCTAGCTAGCACAGGTGCAGAAACCTACGGGCACTGTGCACCCGCTAAACAATTGAAAGGCACCGAGCTAGCAAGCCAGAATGTAACTTGTAGATGTCAAAAGCAAAAGCATAAACCAGAAAAGTTGTTGAAGTCACCGGAGTTCCGCACACCACAATGTTGGTGTGCATCCAGAGTGAACAAGAAGTCAATCGACAGCACCAAAGTAGCCAGCTGTGGTCTCAATCAAGTCGGACCCGAAGGGAGGGTTCCCGAAAGGACCTCTCTCATGTAGAGCCACACCGTAGAAGAAGGCCATGTCGAAGCTCAAATCTGCCTGAGCAAGATCCTGAAAGATGTCAGGGGGCTCAGGCGGCTCAAGCGGTGGCACATTGTCAGCCACAAAGAAACCCTGAGCCGGGATCACGGATTCAACAAATTCATTCGTGGAGAAAATTGACGGAGTCTCCCAATCGAGATCACCACCAGGCGAAGGCAATCCCGCAGCCGACTGAGCATCGGGCACAGCTGCCACCCCCATGATCGAGATGCAAAGAACGAGGGAAAGGAGGAAAGGAATGCCCCACGGCCCAACCGTGGCAGGAAAGCCCCAGGGCGGCTTCCCACAACCGTAGGCCCTCTGCTCGCCCACGGGCGGCCCGGAAACATGATTGGCTGACGGAGGCGAACCCCGCGGCTTCAGCCGGAAGCTGCCGTCGGCAAAGTCCTCGTAGTCGTCGGTGTCGTAGCCGGTGAGGTCAACCGGCGCGATGGCGGCGTGGTTGACAGTCTGAACGAACCCAGGGAACTCACCGTCCGTCGTGGCAGTCACCCGCGCCGATTGAAGCGGCACGGGCTTCACATCCTCCTCCTGCGAGACAGGTATAGCAGGGGCCGGCACGGCGGATGCCGATGCCGCCGCACCACCTGCCGGAACCTGCTCCTCCGGCATGCTCCCCGCCCGCTGCCGCGGGGCCGCACACCAGAGCCGATGCATGCGGCTCGAGAACCGCCGGTGGTGGGAAGGATGCGTGGGTGTAGTGCATCTTGCAGTTTGCCGCGGCATGGACCTCCGCGGCGAGATCGTCCAGCCGCTGATGAATGTCGCCACCCGCGGGCTCGTCAGCAGGCTGCTGCGGCTCTACCGTGAAGCCGTAGGCGGACACATCGATCCCGCCCACCGCACCCGCACAGAGCACCGCAGGCGGCCCGTACGTGGATGCCGCAGTGGCAAAAGCCTCGGCCCCATCATCCGCCGCCTGCTGGAACAGGGCACACATGGCCAATGCACGCACCCCCTCCGCGTCCTCCTCGTCGATGGGAATGCAGAATGCCGCGGCCGAGTGCGGGGGATGCTGACGCCCGCCCAACGGACAGTCGCGGTAGAAGTGGTACTGCTCACCTCTTCCCGCCTTCTTGCACCTCCCACAAAAGGGCTTCGCCTTTTGGTCGTCACGGTCGAAACCGACTGCAGGCAGCGGGTGCGTGCCGACACGGAATCCCCGCTGTGTACCGCGCTGCTGCTGTTGCCGCTGCTGCCGCTGCGGCTGCTGCCGTTGCTGCTGCGCCGGCAGCGCGTCCGCCCCGCGCTGTTGTCGCAGCAACTCCTGAAGCTCGTTGATCTTGTTGAGGAGGGCACCGTACTCGGTGCTGGAGAGCTGCGCGGAGATGCCGCTCTTGCCCGAGAGTGCCTTCCCCGCCCCCGTCTGCGCCCAAGCCTGATAAATCTCCACCACAAGGGAGCGGAGAGACGCCAAGGAGACATGCGCGAGATCGGCCGCGAGAGGATACCGCACCTTGACCGCGGTGTAAAACACCGGGTCCAGCCGGTTGTACAGGGAGAGCTTCCTGGTCTCCTCGGTGGGTGTCCAGTCCGTAGCTTTGTTATCCCGCACCAGACGCTGTTCCCGAGCCAAGATGGGCTGCGGGTCAGTGTCTGCGGGATAACGCAACGCGGCGTGCTCCTCCTGGTGCGACTCACGTAGCGCCACTGGTACGCAGCCCTTGATGATGTCCACAAGAGCTCGCCGTCCATCACGGTCAGACGAGGCGTCGGTGCCAGTCAGCCAGACGTAGGCGTTGCTGTGCTTCTCGACAACCAGAGCCAGCACGTCGTAGAGCAAGCCGCTGACCTTGGTCACCACACGAGCCAGAGGGTCGTCGAGGTCAAAGGATGCCAGCTCCAGCCCAGCCGAATGAAACTCCGTACGCAGCTGCACCACCAGCTCGGAGAGGAGGCCAGCGTCGTCCGTACCGCGGAAGTGGTGCTTTTTGTCACCAAGGACATCCTCGCGGATACCCTTGGCCCACTGGCGGTGCAGACGCGCTCTGTAGACGTCGTCAACCAGCTTGCTCTGCTCCTGCAAGTACTTCCTGGTCGCCAGGTCTGCATCCTCGTCGGAAGTCGGAGCGGGGGTCGGAACAGTTGGCGTACGCACCGTCGGACTGTTCCGAACCCCGTCTAATAGCCTCAGTGAGGCGTCAATGTCACTGTCCCTGTCCAGGGACTTCTTCGCTCGGGTTAGCATGCCCATACTCTGAAAAGCCAGAGGGGAGGTGGCACGCAGTCGCGCGGTTGGGTGTGGTAGCGGAAAAATGGTAACGGTCAGCAGCGGAGAGGAGCTAAGAGAGTGGAGCGGCGAGGGGCACTCGAAGATGTCGTCTAAGTCGAAGGTGTCGCGAACACCAGCCCAGAAAACAGTAACCAGCAGGGCCAGTGCCGGTGCAAAACTGGATCCGAACATTGCCAAGACTAGTCCGTAACGAGGCGCGGTCCCCATGGCCGCCACTCCCAGTTGCTTACCGCAAACAATTCATACCATAATTCCTAGTCGCACCCAAACGCGCATGCGCGCACCACCTCTCCAAGCGGCCGTTTAGCCAATCATGGCCAAATCAGCAAGTGGAATAAAAGCGTGGATGGGGCCACGACCTACTGGAATATCCTAGTTCACTAGATATCAGAAACTCCCGAACTGTGTGGATAAACTCATAAGATAAATAAACCCTAAGCTAGATATACCCGGAACGGTCTCGGACGGTTTCGGAGTCTAGCCTACCTGTGACACAGCGTGTGTCACAGCACGAACCTATAGATCAGTCAGCAGTCCAGTGTTGGTCCTAGGAGTCTGTCATAGGGGCCTGACCGGGACTCCCAGTCAGGGCTGCCTATACAGATTTCAGCAAGCATGCCACGGTGATTATATATGTTTTCGACACCTATCGCAACTACAAATTGAGCTATTGTATGAACATCTATGGCATATATATCGTGAGATATACCGATTATACAAGCAAAACTTCTCCAAATTTTAGCAATCGATTTTACGCAAAAGCAATTCTTGGTCGCCTAAGGTCTCTTAAGCGGTTGCCGTTAGTACGATGCTATCGGCCTTGGCCATGTTTAAACTTTTGTCAGTCATATGTTGAGTTAAATGTGCCTACATCTCGATATACGTGGCCTTTTTACGAAAAAAACATGAAAAAACATGCGATTCTTCAATGTTTTTCATACTTAAGCAATGTTTTCCATACTTAAGCGATTAGTCTGCGTGTATTTCACATATAAGCGAGGATGTATAGCCCTTAGCACCCATATATCGATATGTGATGGTTGAATGTGGCATACCCTGAACATATATGGTCATGCACATTCATATCAATGTCAAAGTTGTCTAAATCATGCAGATTTGAGCCGATTTCCGTTTCAAAATTGGCTATAAAAAGCATTATTGTCGGTTCAAATTGTTATGAATATGATAAGAGTGTATGTGTATCCCATACAAATCTGCCATGGAGTGATGCATGCATGCTCACTATGCACACATACCCTAGGTTGTATCATGTCTAGAGTTCGTCTGTCGCAAACGCGTGCATATGATGGTACAATCTCGGAATCGAACGAACTTAACACTCGCGACTGATCATAAGCATCATTAATATCCACTGGTGCCGGTAACTGATCGAGCAATTCTCAACACAGCATAAGATCGTAGAGCTACAAAATTTTTAAAATTCTGATACCCTGTTATCGAACGCTGAACTCTTACATGCAAGCCCAGATTCCAACATGAAAAAGTATGAAAACAGCAGTAAAATATATCCATCAAAATTGATATTATATCACAAAATACGAATTATTGTGTGTACAAAAGCTGTGAGCAGAACTGTCTTAGCACTCTAGCACTGGCACGCGAACAGCCACCTAGTACTTGCGAAGGCAAAACAATAATGAGTCCACTAGCCTGACCTTCGGTCAGAGTCTACTTATATCTCAATGTCCTGTCACATTTCCCAAAACCGTAACGGGTTCTAGCCCTTAAATCTTCATCTGGCCAATGGAAAGTCATTATCCCATGCCAGCTCTAACAATGTTACCGTTTACCGCATTCTGACTGACACGTCAGCGGCAAAGGAGTCACTGCCATCTTCGTCTTATCATTCCCTGGTCACCTGATGGTGACCATATCTTCTCTGACAAGTCTGCATCTCACAGATGGTCATCTTCGTAAAGCCTGTCATGCTGTCACCACTGTCATGCGTGTCACCAGCTGAACAAACCCGGCGCGGTACCATGAGAAGCCGGCGTTTGTTACAGCTGTCGCAAACGCGTGCATATGATGGTACAATCTCGGAATCGAACGAACTTAACACTCGCGACTGATCATAAGCATCATTAATATCCACTGGTGCCGGTAACTGATCGAGCAATTCTCAACACAGCATAAGATCGTAGAGCTACAAATTTTTTAAAATTCTGATACCCTGTTATCGAACGCTGAACTCTTACATGCAAGCCCAGATTCCAACATCCCCCATCTGTAGCTGCTGCATGCAGTAGCACAGACTCAAATGTGGGCTTGCTCAGCATACTGGGTCGTATCACCATCTGCCATGAACTTGCCCAAACTGAAAATGAACATACCAATTGTCTATTACCCACCACTAAGTTGGGTGCACCCAACCTAATAACCCTTTTTCAAACGTCAATAACTCCTCGAATATCGGACTTATAGTGCCAAAGCAAGGCTAGGCCATGGCCTACTATGTTCCCTTTGAACAATGGATATGCATTATACCTCTATGATCGCAATCTGCGGGGTATAATGGGACCGTATCAATAGGGTATGTGATGAAATATTCCGGATTTCTCTTAGGTTGGGTGCACAATACCTAAGAACGCGGGTAATATAAGGGACTCCCCGTGACACTCGAAGGTCCTTTGAAAATTCGGAGACCCATGTCGTCAAGTTCTCGAGTTGCTCTTTCTGCAGTGTCTTGTCAAAAGTTTCATCCGAGTTCATCTTGACCCTCAAAACCTCGGTTGAAGTAGCATGGGTAGGTAAAACCCCAAAATCACTTGGAAATTTTACAATTTTCCCTACCCCCTCGCATACTCCCCAAAATTGCTCACGGATAAGTTTGATTCGCTCAATAGTGTAGATGCGTATGTAAAAGAGGACATCTTCCCCGTCATTTTGAGCTAATAAAAACCAGGATCCGGTACCGACAACTCCCAATAATCCCACCAAAGGGTAAGTTGGGTGCACCCAACCTAAATGGCTCTTAAGTTGGGCCCACCCAACCAGTGGGTAATAGACACAATGCCTTCACCTTCTCCGCCTTGTAACATTCTGGCTCTGACCAGTGGGTTCTTGAACACCAAGACCCACATACACCTGCGGCCAATAGGTCCATGTTCCAGATGCCCAATCACATGCAAGCGTCCTGTCTGACTCAATCGTCTGAAGTACGCAGCCCTGCTCTCGGTCATGTCTGTTAAATAGTAAGATGGAACGTGGACACATGCCACCACACGACTGGCCATTACTGCCAACGGGAACGCGATATCCAGCGCTGCGAACCAAGGCGAAGTCACCACTGCGTCACAGACACCATACTTCTCCTTCCATATGCGATAGTTACCCGGCTGAAGTGCATCATGCGCCTCAGACCAACCCAACTGAGAGTTCCAGTCATTGTTCATGAATCTCAACTGCGGCCATTGCTCTACCATCACCTCACTGATGACCCCAGTGCCTGCCCACGGGTCCCACACGCCATCGACGGACTTCCAGTCCACCTCTGTCGCCAAACGCCTCACCTCAGAGGGCACTGTGATAACCAGTTCAAGCCCCCACTGCAGCGCGCTAGCTTCTCTCACCTGAGCCTTAGTCATGTGCCTCAACTCTCCTCGTCTTTCAACTTCTTCTTCAGCCAGCGCAGGCATAAGAGGTGCATCCCTCAGATGTCTTGCCATGGCCTTCTGTTCCCGATATTTCTTGCTCAGCACCGTGCGATGCCCCTCATTCCAATGCCCTGGCATGAAGATCTGCACAGCCTCAGAGAGCTTGTCCTGTCTTCCCCAATCAATCTGATCAGGCATGCCCAAGAACATGTCCTCCTCCTTCAACAGCATCTCTCTTGATGAAATGGCATGCCAAGGCTGAAACTTGTTTCCCTTCACCACCCGACGAGGACCCACGTCTGCTGGCAACAGGCGCATCTCCGCCGACAGCTTCTCATTCAATTGCTGCTCCTTCATGCCCAATTTGTCCTCTAGGGCACCGGAGCTATCGTCTTTCTGGGTCTGCACCTCGGCATTGGCGGCTTGCATCCCCGTGCCTGAGCACATGGGGCATAGCCACTCGCCTTCTGGTACTCCATCCAGTGCTGGGGTCAGACACCACAAGTGATACCCCCTGTTGCATGCGTCACACAACAGCATCTCTGCCTCCCCATCGGTCTTCCTGCAAACTTCACATGCTAGGTGCTTACTGGGAACGGCTGCACTGCAGTCATACTGATCCTTCACCTGTAGGTGACATGGCGCGATGCTCTGCACGGTGCTCTTCTCTCTTAACTTGGTGGCGTCCTCAAGCACCACCACACCATCTCGCTGTATCTTGACCAGCTTCAGGATGGCGGATTTGGTCGCGACTTCCATGCCGCTGCGGGGCTTCTGCCTGATGTAGACGAAATCGCCCACCTTGAACTGGTGTGGACTAGGCTCGTAGCCCCCACCCCTTCTCCCTTCGTAATGTAATGTATCACGATGCTGTGCGACCTCCAGGCTGCAACCAGCGTGTACCATCAATCGCCTCACCACCTGTGCTCTCTGGTGGAGGTCCTTGACTCTGGCATCCTTCTCATCTTCGACCTCAGCAGCAAAATCCATGCTGGGCGCCCGTTTCAAATCAGGAGGCACTACTGCCTCCTGAGCGAACAACATGGTGAACGGCGCAACCCCCGTGGACTCCTGGCGTGCTGCATTATAGCTCAGCACTAGCGGCCAGAGCTGCTCATCCCATTCATAATCGAGACCCTTCTCCAAGGCAAGCTTCTTAAAGCAGAACTTCATAGTGCGTACCACCCTCTCGGTAAGCCCATTGCCTTCTGGTGAGTCTGGCGAGGTGACCCGCCGGTCGATCAGGCAGTCTCTGCATAGCTGCTTGAACTCGCCTTCAAACTCCTTCCCTCCATCCACCAAGCATTCTGCCGGCGCGCCAAACACAGCAAGTACATGACTGCGGAATGCCGCTGCGATGGTGCTCGCCTCCTTGTCAGGAATGGGAACGCAGATTATGAACCTGGTATAGTGCTCAGTCATGATGAGCACTCGGTTGTTGCCAGACTTGGTCTCTCTCCTCGAGGGCCATGCCAAATCCAGCGACCAGCGATACATGAACGACACGATCTCAAGGGGGGATAAACATGCCACCTCTCTCGCATAATGAGTCTTCACACGCTGACAGGTCTCACACTGGGTGACCACAGCCTCCACGTCTTTCTTCAGATCGGCCCACCAATGGCGCTGCCACAGGAGATGCTGCGTACGTCTTATGCCCCAATGTCCAGTTCTGGAGTGGTATTCCTTTACCAACGCGAGACGGTCAGCAGGCTTAGGTATTCTCACCTCCTTGCCTGACATGGTGACCATGTAGATCTCGTCCGTGGCCTCGTCCCATCGATGTCGTGCTGCTCGCCTTCTTACTCGGCGAACTTCCTCTTCTGGCAACCTCACTCCACCATTGGACTTCAACCATCTGAGGCACCATGCATCATCGTGTACGTCTCTATGCTTGTCACGGTCTGACTGCTGCTCAGCCACGCTGGCCATCAGGTCCTCGAATCTGGTGGTACACGTCAACCTGGGGAGCCTCATCTCTGACTCTCTGGCAGGCGGACTCCAGGCAGGCACATCCACGTGCGCTGCTGGGGTTGCGCCCTCCTTCACGAAGTGGTTCTCATGCCTCTGACGATACTGCGCCATGGTGTAGAGCTGCCACTCGTTCTTCTTCTTCTTCTTGGTTCCAGCCTTCTGTCGCTGGGCTCCAATTCCTTCTGCGCCTTTCTGCCCTTGCGAGCACATTATCCGCAGCTTCTCCTCCCAGTCGCGATGGGTCATAGTCTTCGCCACCTGCTGGGTGTATGCGTTCAAATTCTCAACCCATTCCGCCAGCAAAGCTTGCCTCTGCTGAAGGTCCGACCTCTCGTGGTCTGCCCAGTTGTTGTCTACAGCGATGGGCTGTCCTGGGGAATTCTCCGCCTCTGGGGATTCCTTGCTGTGAGGGAGCCCCTTCCTGCTTGCTTCTGCGACTGCCATCAGCAGTTCCATTGCCCTGCGATCCATGGCCAGGCCCAGAATGCTTGCCAATTCTACGTCCTTTAGGCCATCGGCCATGCGTAGCTCACTTGCGCTGTAGCCCATGGCTCGCGTCTTCTCTTCGAGGTTCACTTCTCGAGATTCTTCCTCGGCGTCTTCGCCGTCCTGGTTGCGCACCACGGTGCCCATCCTCGCTCTTCTGAACGCCCTTGACCCTTGCGTCGCCATGATGGTGGGTAGTGCCCTCAATGGTTCTCCCACCACGTTCACCACGTAGTGAGGCGCGCGGTCTGTCCTTATCACTGGCCTGGGCTGCCAGCCCTTGCATATGATTGACGATACAATTCGTCCTTCTGGTCTCACCACCTTGCTCATGACGGAGCGAAACTGGTGGCTCTGGAACAAGTTGCTCCAATACGCTCGCAATCGATGTGCGTAAGCGCATGCTTGTGCTGCATCAAAGGACACTGGTCTACCAATGACGCTGGCAATGTACGGGAACACCTCGTCCCTGATCTTGGTTCCAGGTCTGTGTGACAACGGAGAAACATTTTCCAGGATATAGCCTGGAGGCCTCTGCCGCTGCAGCTGCTGGAGTGTGGACAGAAGCCTGACCACTTCATAAAATAATTTGCTGTGCCTGCCATCCAGGCCTGTGAGTGTTCCAGCAGGGGAGAGATCCTGACATGGGAACCCACATACCATGACCCACTGGCGTCCTTGAAGAGCTCCTGCTCGTATGAAGTCGGCGCTGGTGGTCTTCGCGCAGATCTTGGGGTAAAGCCCCAAGCTCTATTGCATGGGGCGAGATGAGGTCAGGGTATCGTCTCAGCAATGCCGTACACCTGGCTCTGGCAACTGTCCGACTGCTCGGGGATATGTCCTGATACAGGTAGCGATCCACCTTCATCCCACTGCGGAGCAACATTTCTAGCCCAGCACATAGGCCTCCACATGGCTCGTAGCACACCACGCCTTCCTGCCGAGCTTGCGAGAAGAATCGGCTGCCCAGCACCCTGGTGTCGACCTTCTCGGGCTTCAGGATGCGCTCACCTTCAAAGTACTCATTGCTGTACACAGCAGGGCTTCCCTCGCCATGCGTGCCTCGCGTTGGCCTAACCAGGCTCAGCGCCTTCCAAGCTGCTCTGGCTAGCCTCCCAGAGTCGGTCACCAGCTCGGGCAAGTCAGTGTCGAACATGTCCCCATGATTGCATTCTAATTCCTCGTGGTAGTGCAAATCGAACAAACGATGCACTGGTCCTGTGCCCAGCTGCTCCATGGCAGCCATCCTGCAATAGTTGGCAACCTGCACCTCTGGCGTGGCCTCTTCCCCTGGGAAGGTATCCCCAGCCAACATAAAGCACAAGTGGTCACCGAAGTCCTTCGCGTGAACTTCCCCCACGCCTGCGTGTAACGCAGTCACCTTCTCCCTTTCATGCCTCGCTCCAGTCTCATCCGTCGTGGATGGCAGTGGGTAGCGAGATGGCACGTCGGCGTTGCTGTTCTTGGCGCCTGGCCGATACTTCACAGTGAAGTCGAACTCCTGCAAACTGATTGCCCAGCGTAGGTGTTGCCCTTGGAGATCAGCCTTCTCCATCAGGGTGGTGAGCGGTGAGTGGTCGGTCACCAAAGTGAAGTGGACTCCATGCAAGTACTGCCTCAGTGTGCGCACTGCCCATACCACTGCGAGCATCTCCCCTTTGAAACTGGCGTACTGTCTCTCCGTTTTACTCAGAGATCGGCTGATTGCCATACAAATGTATTCCTTCCCATCATCGTCCTTCTGGCCCAGCACTGCGCCAATGCCATAGGTGCTCCAATCAGTGTACAATATGAGGGGTCTGTCGTAATCGATAGGCCTCAGGCACCTCCCAGAACAGAGAGCATCCTTAAGTTCTTGAAGTGCTTGGTCTTGCTCCTTCCCCCAGGCTGCCTTGATGTCAGTGACCTCCTTCTTGAGCAGGTCATTGAGAGGGCGGGCCATCTCAGAGTAATTTGGCCCCCCTGGCTCACCCACCAGGCCCTTATAGTAGTTTATCATGCCCAAGATCGAGCGGAGCCCAGTCTTGTCCTGAGGGCTTGGAAGCTCTTGCTTGTATGGCCTTGCATTTGGCTTCTTGCGCGCCAATGGAGTTGTGACCAATGCGATAGCCCAGAAAGTCCACCGTGGCTGCACCAAAGGTACTCTTGCCTGCATGCAAACGGATGCCAGCATCCCCCAAGGTGCGAAGTACGTCCTCGACGTCCTTCAAATGCTGCTCAGGCGTGGAATCCGTATAGACCACTACGTCATCGACGTACGCCACCGTGCAATGCTGCAAGTGCCGTAACTCGTAGTCCATGATTCTTACGAACGCGGAAGTAGCTCCAGCTGCACCAAAAGGCATCGAGGTGTATTGGTACAGCTGATTCTTCCACCAAAACGCCGTCTTGCTCCTGTCCTCTTCCGTAGCCATGGGAATCTGGTGGAAGGCTTTGGTGGCATCCAGAGTGGTCTTGAACTTGGCCTTGGCCACCTTCTGGTAGAGCTCCTCTGGTCGGTGCGGCAGCGTGTTGTC
>LGRX02030398.1:0-39156 GCA_001247695.2 Cymbomonas tetramitiformis
CTGGTAGTACCACTCACGGTAGTGGCGCGCTGGTGGGATAGCCAGGGTGTATGCTGTCCAGGCGCTCAGTTGTCTTCCACCTCGTCGTCTGAAGAGGAGGGTGAAGGTGGGAGGGGGCCCTCTGGGGAGTTATCGAAGGCTCCTGCTGGTGGGAAAGTGGAGTCTGGTTGAAATAACCACTTGAGGGGTCCCTGTTTCCACCACAGACTCTCTTCTGTGCTTTTGTGGGGAAACTGCCATACACTGGCGTACTCAAAATTTCGCCAAGGCTCCGCGACACAGATTTCAAGTGCCTAAGTATGCAGGCAGAGGTCAAGAAACTGCAACCAGAAAGCTCAGCAAGGTCCCAGAAGGTAGCCGAACTTCGTACACTCCAGAAATATTCCAGCCAGAGAGTAAACCAGAGGTGTTCAGAAGCTGTCCAGAAACCACTAAAAGCGCTGTTTTGAGTGGCTTTCCCAACTGCTGGTGGCCGTATGGGCGGTGTTGGAGGGTTCTGGGCTGTTCTATGGGGTCTGGGGGGAAGGTTTTTGGTGGTGGGGACTGTTGGGGAAGGGTTTAGGGTAGGCTAAAAATAGGCTGAAACGGCTGTTTTGGGCTGTTTTTGGCCTTTTTAAGGCTCTGAAAAGTGAGCTATGAAGTTTTTCTGGCTACTATAGACCGGATAAACCCTTTAGGGTGCTCCCTGACGGTCGTTTGTGGCCTGGGGCAGACTTTGGGGTTTAGATCGGAAAACGAATGTTGACTTTTCTGAGCCCGTTTGAGCCCCCACTGTTAAGGAACGGTTATACTGATATTTCGTGACGTTTGGGGTCGTTGCTTGGATTACTTCTTCAAAAAAAAATGACGTTTTGGACGTAAAAATTGCGCCCCAGTTCCCCAAAGCTCAGCTCTCCCCCTGCAGTATACCGTGAGTTACGCACAGGCCGTGTTGAGTTGCGCGGAGTCACACTCAGACACGCTATTGATACCAAATGTGTCAGGGGCACTACGACAGATACTCGGAATGATGTTTTTGATTGAAACGTGCAAAGGTACACAATTCGGTTTTTATAATATACTGGATCAGGGCCAGATTGAGGTGCAAACGATAGTTCGGTTCCGAGTTCTGAAGGCTAAACACTTCTCAAGTGCTCTACGACTTATTCACTCGTCACTCGGGCTACAGGGTCAACCACCCGGCACCCGATGTCACCACGGCCCAACGTTCAATTCCTGATCCGATCTCATTTCTAATTCCGATTCGTCATTCTCGATTCAGATGTCACGTCGACGGACTGACACGATGACTGTCATACTACTGTACTGTCATACTGTCATACTGTACTGTCACAGTGTCATACTGCGTCATACTGTCATACCCCCGACATCTGATACTCGGTTTCATTATCTTTCTGATCCCGATGCGAATCCGGCCATTCCCCGAGGGTCTGACTAAGTGCCGCGATGACCACCCCACAATACTGTCATACTACTATAGTGTCATAGTGTCATAGTGTCATACTGTCATACCCCGGACATCTGGTACTCATTCTCATCGTGATTTCAAGCCCAATTCCACTGTCATCGTGCCAATCCCAGATTACTCCCGATGACACACATACAGACGCATAGACATATCGGCTCACGCTGTGCCTCCGGGCACATTGTCATACGGTACCCGGCGACGGCTATTTCACGCTACAATTACGTTACTAAGGTTCCGGTAGGTTTCACTCATGAAACTCCGATAAGAAAAAAAATCAATAACCCGAGATGACATGTAAATCATGGTAGTTCCGAGGTTGTGACGCGCGTGGAAACCATAGCTGGGAGTAGGCATCTTTCTGCTCGGGGACATACCTGCTGGATGGCACTTATTTAGCTTCCGCGCATATCATCGTTTTTTAGAAGTTGCAAGTTGCGCCGAGAGATGACAAAGTTATTGAGATCGGAAAATGAGCGGTCTCACATAGCAGCATTCAAACCCGCCACACATGATGCATGTTGTGACAGGTTAACATCAACCCTGGATTCCCACAACATGCACTTACCGTGCGCACGTTATGACAGCCGGTTTGATGTTGCGACGCTCTCTATGCCTATAAATATTGTGGACAAATACATATCATTCATCCGCGTTTATGAGACGTCAAAAAATTCCCCAAGAAGTCTTGGGAAGTTGAGGATTTCCAAAATCTCCCACAGTCAAATTGGAAATCTAAACGTACAGTTCGTTGAATCAATCATTGGAAGAGAACATGGTGAGGATAATGAACGATCTTGTCCGTCCAAACCATTTATGTCTATCGCAGAAGCATACGTTGACCTTGATGGTGCCACGTTGATTGGCAAAATTGGACCTGAGGCTGGACCTGGGGTGGCACGAGTCTAGATCTTAAACCACACTGTGTGTGTGTGTGTGTGTGTGTCCGAACCGTACACTATACCAGATACACATACCATGACTTTGAATACCAGATATGCATGTTCTACTGGTGCTGATATACCACTGCCTCAGTTCATTGTTGGTCCAACGCGCGGTGCACTACGGATAGGATGCGTGGTTATGTGATATGGAATAATGATGCAATTTCATGTACGTCCATTTTTCTACGTTTTACTGCGGGCGGCCATCAAGTCTATGAAATCTTTAACATTTGATACTATTACAATTTTGCACAGCATAAAGGCACTGTATATATCAGACTAACAAAATAGACCCAGTAAGAATAGTAAGCATGGTAGGGGTTAGCACTGCCAAAGTTCAAGAGTTGAGCATCCACATTTTCCATGCGGGTGTTGTCCAACCTGTCATATGCAGAGCAGATCCCTGTGGCACTATTCCTCACATGGCATCTTATGGTCAACATGTATATCAGCCAAACTACCAACTATTGTTCAAGATGTGTACAAGAACGCAAAAAGCGAAGCCACGATATTCATCAGGATTCCTTTACCAACGGTGCAGGACGGTGAGAGACTTTCATCCTCTCCATTTGTATCGGTTGGAGAGGGAGGTGAATCACTCACAGAGGTTACTGACTCTGTGGCAACGTTTGTAATCTGCAACATGCATCACTCCTCCCGCCATTTCCAAATGCAGCCATTAGCTAAATCTGCGCCAACGTCCAAGATCGCTGCACCCTCCTATCAGCTTGCAACCCACTAACACAAAGTGAAAAGCGATAAACAACACTACTGCATGAGCGAGCGCTTCAAAAACGCGTGTCTGCCAACTTGCGAATGTCCCTAACGGGCCCACTCAAGAGCTGCTGCCACATCGTGCGCCGGCGAGTTGTGCGGCGCGCTTGGAATGCGCCCCAGAGTGTGTGCCCGAGCAAAACCGATGCACACCGCCCCACAGTACTCCCTGCCCCGGCAAGTGCTTAGGCAACCGAACCTCTGGAGTGCCGTAGCTCCACATGCCTCCCGAGAACACGGTGCCGGGATCCTCTTCAAGCTGGGTTGCGAAGCCCTGCGCAGACTCTAGCTCGTCCTGGGGGAAAATAACCTGCACCATGAGGGAAACCTGAGATTCTGTCTTATATGCGGATGTGAATCACGAAAGAGTTTTGGGGACTTGCTTCGAGAAGAACATGCTGCCAGGAAGATGCATTCTGGCATTATCCATCGGAACTCAAGCCAGCAGAAATCGCACACACTGTCATATAAGGCAGCCAGTGGTAGGAGACAGTGAAACACCTCGGAGTGAACGATGACACCAGTATCTTGACTCAGTCGGCGGCGGGCGGGTGCACTGGAAATGTCCTCAATCAGCACCTATGAGATGGCAGTGCGGTCCAAATGTTATTTGATCAGCATATCTCACTGTCCAAGGAGACTTCCGACAGCCAGCACGACAAAACTTGCTGATGCTACTTGCACGGGCGCCAGCATCTGTTGCTGTGAAAGACGGAAGGAACATCTGGTAAGTTGAATGAGTGCAGTAGCAAAGGTATCTCCTTCGTCGCGATCCACCGCGATGACTTAACGCAGCACTACCCCCTCCTCGGCCATTCGCCACATGGCATCCACCCTGTTACCTCTTGGTGCTCTGCCAGGATGGCCTATCTGTTGCGAGGCCTCATTCAGCTCAGTTGAGGCGAGAGGGGCATGCTACCTGTGTGCTGGACACATCTGCTGCTGCAGCTACGGTCGCAGTAAAATTGTTCGTAAATTCCGTGTAGAACTCTGTTGAGTCAAATGCTGAAAGCTCAACATTCGTGAAGATGGCTTGAAAAGTAGTCTTCACCTGCTATCACCATTACCATCGCCCCCGAGTAATGCTAATATTTTATAAGCGCTGCCGTCAATCCCCGATTGTTGTGCCGCATCAAAAGCTGTCACCACGTAGACATTCCGACGGGCGGGGAATATCCAGGGTATGTGCAGACTTTTATCTAGATTCGCCGCGCAATTCCCCGGTGGTGCTCAGAAGATGCTGTGCGGCCTTCACAACGAGAGGCGAGTTTCGCTCTTTCTGCAGTGTAAAGGGCAATTTCCAGCAAAAAAGTGCTCACTGCAGTGATATAGTGCACAATGCTAATATATTCGTCATGCATTGCACGATTCAACAGCTCTTGTTGTGAGCTTTCTGAAACCAACGGTGTGCGCAATACGGATCCGAGACGTGGGCGAAGCATCTTGCGATGCCCCATCTGGGAAAGCATCCCCACGTTAAACTGCGAAGTGCCGATGACCGCGCACGGCTTACGCTGCCCGCGCACGGCTTATGTTGCCTGGGTTGTTGTTAGAAAGACTGACAGTGTCGCTCAGCACATCATTCCGCGGCATCACCGCCCCTCCACTTTGAGCTCGTGGTTCTCGCACCGCCCGAGCTCAGATGAGGCGCTGAGACGCAGTCAAAAGCGTTAAAGGAGTGAAACTTGCAGCAACAACAGCAGTAGCTAGCTGTTCACCGAGTTCACAGTCGACCTTGCGCTTGTCCAGACTAGCTAATTCTCTCTCGCGCCATCCAGCCGAACGCGAGTTTGTTGCATATTATACCGCTCGACTAGGGCCTTCAACAGTGGAGAGAAATATGCCAATCTGATGGTCGCACATCTACACTGCACGACCGACGGTTTGCATACCATTTAAGCGGCACTAGGACCCGCGTAAGCCCTGCAATACAGCCGCGAGCAGGGCCCTCCCTCGGGCGCTTCGGAAGTGCGATTCAAATAGTCCACAGCCGGTCTAGTCATGTAGTAGCTCGCAGTGAGATACACAGTTGAGCTGAGAGGGAACAGGCAGTGGTGCAGTGGGCTGTTATGGGGTATGTCGTGGGATATTCAGTCAAGGTTGATGACAGGTGTAGTGGCTTTCACAGAATTCATGCCTGGCCTGTTCCTGCGCCTGTCTGGCTCGGTGGACCTGGAGGCGGCGGGGTTGGGGCTGGTGGGCTGGACGAGGTCGAGGATGATGGGCTTGGAGGCGGTGGGGTTGTGGGTGGTGGGCTGGATGAGGTCGAGGGTGATGGGCTTGGAGGCGGTGGGGTTGTGGGTGGTGGGCTGGATGAGGTCGAGGGGTGATGGGCTTGGAGGCTGTGGGGTTGTGGGTGGTGGGCTGGACGAGGTCGAGGGTGATGGGCTTGGAGGCGCGGGGTTGTGGGTGGAGGTGGCAAGCTTGGAGGTGGAAGGTTGGAGGTGGAAGGCTTGGAGGTGGTGGGCTTGAGGTGGCGGGCTTGGAGGTGGTGGGCTTGAAGTTGGTGGGCTTGGAGGTGGTGGGCTTGGAGACGGGCTTGGAGGCGGAGGACTCACAGAGGATGTCGAAATGATGCTCTGCAAGGTCGAGTCCACGAGGGCCTCTGTGCCGCTAGGCCAGCCGGACCAGCTTTCCACGATGGTGTTGGTCGTATCTGCAGCCGGGAAGCCGCAGTGTAATGACTTGCAAAGCCGACAGGTAAGCTCATGACTAAGTTATATATCAGTTTGTGGACGCCTGGGCTCCAAGCTGGCTATGGCTTGACAAATGTTCCGATGCAGATGAGTGGATGCCAAGGTGTTCGAAACCGGTGACTGGGCAGCAGGGTTCATTAGGGAACAGAAACCGAGCGCTGGGTTCTACACGCCGGCAAGTGCGCGGCACACGCCGGCAAGTGCGCGGCAAGGTTCCAAACTGGTGAGTGGAAGCCGGGCTTTCCAGAATGGGAGGTGGGGAACGTAAATTCCCGCACATGTGCGCTGGATTAACCATGCCGGCAAGCGGGTGCCATGGTAGCAGACCAGGGAGTGGGCAGCATATTTCCTAACCCGCCAAGGGCGCCAGCGTCCCGAGCCGGTAAACGGGCGCCAAGGTTCCAAGCTTGCGAGCGTGCACCAGAGTTAAAAAGAAGACGCTTGACCTCTTGACTGATGGCCCTCGCAGGCAGACGAACAACTTTCATGTCTTGCTCGACAGCTTTGAAATGCCGAAAGTGAGATTGAAATGGTTCTGCCAATCAGAAGAAAGTGAGAAAAGGCAGAACGCACCGATGATTAGATACTGGGGGCGGCTCGCGCCTAACCAATCAATGCCCACGTTGTCCCTGCGAGGGTTGAGAAAGCTCGACAGATTTGGCTTACTTGCTCACTTCGAAAACGAAAGCATGCACTGCGCGAGGGTCTCACATCATACACGTGTTCCGACAACTAGCTTGCGTGACACATTCGATGACTAGAATGTGGGTAAGGAAAGTTGGAGGGGCGCACGGGTCTCTCCAAATACTGTATTCCCCAGTGACACCGTCAGTCAGCGACTCCCAGTAGCTGCACTGCGAGTCGCTGGAGGCAGAACCCAAAAGTGTCACGAATTCGACGTTGCTGCTGCCGTGTTTGGCCACCATCTCTCCGCCGAGAATCTTAAACTCGTCGGAGAGACTTTTGCAGTAACCTCATGCTGCGTGCAAGAACCCTTGCGGTACACTCACGCGACGCTAGGAAGAAATATCTAAAAGACGATTAATATCATACTCAGCCCGCCCACATACGTGCTTGCACTTTAGATCCAATTTGGAAACATGCCCTGTCGCTTACGTGTCGCGTGCACAGCGGATCATGTTACATATGTCACTGGTTTCATTTTCAAGATCCAATCGTTGAAAGTCCTGCGGAACTAGTGCAGGTCGATGCCTGCCACGTGAAACACGCGCGGGCGTACAGCTTGTCGAACACTATCATCCAGCGGATCCGCTCAAAGATGCGCGTCGGACGGAGTTGTGGGCGCAGTGCAACTCAACAAGCACTGACATTCTCCCTCACTATGAAATCCCAGATATTCAAGGCATGAAGCAAGACTCCCGGTCCGAGCGCGACACTTCACGGTTCAAGCAAAAGCCACAACACTTATGCGTGGGCCGTAGAGTCATTCTTGAGCACAGAGTAAAGCGGTGGGGATCCGAGCAAAGCAACACATACAAAACACAGACACAGCAAATCATTTCAAGGGGTTACTGAGGTGCAGTAACCTACTGTAATATGACTTATCCAGCACCACGACCTTCCCAGACGAACTTCTGGCTTGAATTGAAGCTAAATTCCCGTCACAAGATTCAAAAGACGTAGCAGCGTCCGATGAGGAAAAGGTATCGCCCGAACTATACAAGGAATTCACTGAGAAAGTGCGGTCCAGGAAACAGAGCATAAGCAGCGCCTTCGCGCTAGCGGAGCCACGCGACATGGCTGTGCACATTCAAGACTTAGACTTTTGCCACAGACAGGTGGTGGTGTAAACCTGTCTTGAAATAACTTTTCGATTGTCTTTCGGTGCATGGACTACTCTTGTCCCCAGAGCTTATGGACGAAAATAGACATTTAGGGTTTGTAACTCTGTGGGGTCCATAAGCTCTGGCATGACTCGGCAGGCCTCCAAATCGATGTCCTCCAAAGTGCACACCACTTCAGGGGCTTCAGCAGGAGGGCCAAACAAACAGAAGTTCTGCTCAACACATGCCCAGAAATTGACCTGATCTCTAGTTATGGAGGTAAACGTCCTGAAAACTGCCAGGTTTTCAGTGAGCTGCAAAAGTCTGGCACCAAAATCATTCAAAACTACATAACTTTAGCGTACTCTATCCAAATTCAACAAAGTATAGTAATGCTCATAAATTAAGGGGCAACGAAAAGCGGGCGTGGTGTCGCCAAGACCGCCCGAACCTGTCGCTCGCGCATGCGCGCATGTCACCTCGGTTCCATAGAAGGTGTGGCAGTGCGCGAGGCAGCTCGGCTGCTCCCATAAGATGGTGAGTAGACCGGTTTCAATAAAGTGAGACATTCACTGGGCAGGGATTCTCAAGGGCTCAAGGTCTCAAGCAGCTCAAGTAGTCAAGTAGACTAGTGACACAATAGCGGTGTCACCTGCGACCAGACCGGCCCAGTGACCAGTTCTCCTTTTGCCTACCTCATGGACCCCGCGTTGATGAAGTGGGGCGCCCGAAAGTCGCGCGTGAAGGTGACTCCTGAATTATTCCAAAACCGCCTTATTTTTAATTCTGAAAAATCGGAATTAATTTTACCCAATATGCGTCGAAATTGGGAAAATGCCGTGGAGGTCAGAATGAGGGGTGTTTCTGGGGGGTGATCGATGCCTATCGACTAACCATTATATGTCCCCAATATTCCAATTCCAAATGCTACCTGGGGACGACTTTCTGATTTTTAAAAAAAATCGGCATTCAGCCCCCTCGGCATAACCCCTTAAAAATGGGCATTTGTGCTTGACGCGTGGTCGGCGTGGCAGGCTTGGTCAGGCATGACTCGCCCCCCCCCTTGTGCGATTTGACTTTATAGTCGTCATTGGTATACATCCTGCATATTCTGATTTCGTGGCAGCCGCATGTAAGCAAGATCCGTGTGGGTAGGGGGTACATTTTCGAAAAGTGTGTTCGAAATCGCAAAAAAGTGCCCCTTAATTTATGAGCATGACTATGGGCTTCTTGGGGAAATGGCGATATCGGTGGGCAAACTTGTGTGTTAAGGTCATTTGTGTTGTTTGAATGCTACCCATGTGAGTTGTGCACATGGCGATATGTTGTATGCCTACCTCAGATCATGTAGATAGCCGAAATCTAGCGAGTTTTGTCCAAGGGGGTAGGGTGTAAAATTGCGCGATTTGGGGGTATGCTTTTTCAGGTGGTCCCAACGGTGTCTTCCACTCCTCTGCCTCAAGTTTCGCCGCCAACACCTCCTCCATCCACCACTCCACGACACAAGAAGCGGTGGGAGTGTGTTCTGAGGTGGGAGGCGATGAAAAAGGCTGGCGAAGCGCCCAATATATCCGCCATCGCCCGACAATTCAAGGTGAAGCGCGCCTTTGTGACCAAGTGGGTGGACTGTTACCAGAGTACTGGGGCGGGCGTCAGTGACGGTGTTGTAGGTCGACCTAGTGGGCTTGGCACCCAGAAACTGGGGACGGTAGGCTGTAAGCGAGCTCGTGAACTTGCACAAGGCAAAGATGGTGACGAGTTGGACACCAAACGTGTGAAGAAAGCCTTACAACATGAAGGCTATCACCATGTCGGCCGACATACCGTGAGGTAGTGGTGCAGTAGTGGTGCAGTAGTGTAGAAACCTTGCAGCACCCGTAGTCAAATCGTTCCCCAATGCGATTAAGCATTGCCATGTTGTCAAATAAGTATATCGACACAATTTTAATGCAGTGTAACCATGTTTCGATTGAAATAATGCCCTTGAACTTGCCGACGCACACACAAAATAAGCAAAAAATGCACGAAATCCCAACTTTGCAGCCCAATATCAAGAGTTACGGTGCCCATGTGATGAAATGGACAACGAAAATGGATTCCTCGACGTTGAAATACCCCTATATCAACCGACGTGGTCATTGTATGCCCCAATGCTATCCTCAAATGTCTTATTTCCTTCGAAACCCTACTCCGCAGACCAGGATCCCATAGTAATGCTCATAAATTAAGGGGCAACGAAAAGCGGGCGTGGTGTCGCCAAGACCGCCCGAACCTGTCGCTCGCGCATGCGCGCATGTCACCTCGGTTCCATAGAAGGTGTGGCAGTGCGCGAGGCAGCTCGGCTGCTCCCATAAGATGGTGAGTAGACCGGTTTCAATAAAGTGAGACATTCACTGGGCAGGGATTCTCAAGGGCTCAAGGTCTCAAGCAGCTCAAGTAGTCAAGTAGACTAGTGACACAATAGCGGTGTCACCTGCGACCAGACCGGCCCAGTGACCAGTTCTCCTTTTGCCTACCTCATGGACCCCGCGTTGATGAAGTGGGGCGCCCGAAAGTCGCGCGTGAAGGTGACTCCTGAATTATTCCAAAACCGCCTTATTTTTAATTCTGAAAAATCGGAATTAATTTTACCCAATATGCGTCGAAATTGGGAAAATGCCGTGGAGGTCAGAATGAGGGGTGTTTCTGGGGGGTGATCGATGCCTATCGACTAACCATTATATGTCCCCAATATTCCAATTCCAAATGCTACTTGGGGACGACTTTCTGATTTTAAAAAAATCGGCATTCAGCCCCCTCGGCATAACCCCTTAAAAAAGGGCATTTGTGCTTGACGCGTGGTCGGCGTGGCAGGCTTGGTCAGGCATGACTCGACCCCCCCCCTTGTGCGATTTGACTTTATAGTCGTCATTGGTATACATCCTGCATATTCTGATTTCGTGGCAGCCGCATGTAAGCAAGATCCGTGTGGGTAGGGGGTACATTTTCGAAAAGTGTGTTCGAAATCGCAAAAAAAGTGCCCCTTAATTTATGAGCATGACTATATATTGAAAACTTCATTAGTTTTTCACGACTTACGCACTCCAACCATTTGTTTGTACAAATAAATGGGCTAAATCTCCATATTGTGACTTGGCCGACCTACATGTTGATTCTCATAAGGGAGGGTATCGAGTCGTTAATCTTCCGTATTAATGCTCTTTCCGCATGATTTCGAGTATTATATCAGTATGCTACCTTTCGATGTTTGGCCACTACAATATGGTTCATCACATTATCCTATTGAAACACCTTTGAATAACGTTGATAAATATAATGCCACATTATTGATTATTCGTACGAGGTGTTACGCTCTGAGAAGTCGATGACTATAATCATATCAAATTTAATTTACCATCATATCGGAGTCTTTATCTGGGCATAACACAATTGGTAGATATATAGTTCGGCGGTAATATATATCTAACTAGAGAGACAAACCCTGAGTTAACCCCTAAACGGCGGTTGGAATTTTATGCAAAAAATGGTGTTTTCGAGAATGCACTCGGGGTGGTCTCTTACGACCTCGATGTGCATGCACAATGTCATGTATGCTTTGTATGGACATCATATAAGCTTACGAGCATCATAACACGCATCCCGTATCGTCAATATATGCGGATTTATGACATATCCAAGCCAAATTTTGGTGTTTTTTGGGCAGGTAAAATTTCTTCAATCCCCCATTACGACTTGCATTTCGATTTACTTGGGTGACTACCGTCATGAAACCTTGAGAATAAGTAATATTAACACATTCCCAGCCAGTAGCACACATTTATCCCGGTGAATATGTCGGTTTTTAGGGAAAACACCCCAAAAAACACTCGATTGTAAATGTTTTCCATACTTAAGGAATTTTCACCCATACTTAAGCGCAATTTAGGAAAATTGCTCCATATTCTTGGTGATATATTGCATGGTTTATGCATACAACCACGAGGGTGATGCCAAGGGACACGCGGCATGTTATATACCTTCTTAGTCCCACCCATTTGGGCACGAAACGTCGGGTATTAGCCTCGAATTTGTATGATTTTACACAATATCCAAGCTCCCAAAGGCCAACTTTCAAGAATCGGCATAGTTGAACATGTTGGTATGTGAGATATATGGCGTATATCCACTACCCATCCCAATGATTCGTCACTCGCAACACACAAAAGGGCATGTGTGAACGCCTTGAAATTCTCCTTACGCCGACCCTTGAGCATGTGGCGCCACATGGATGCACATTCCCACGACCGGACTTGTTCCGATATCGGAACAATTCGCCGTTTAGGGGTTAAGGGTTACGATATCAGAACGGTAAAGTGTCTTGATAAAGAAAAGAGATAACATAAATACATAACGGGTGTTTCCCGTCTACTGGTGACGGTCACCCAGCCTACTATAGGAAGTGGCATGTGATAGTTTCGGGTGTCACAGCGACTCCCCGCGCGGACAAGCCGGACGGCCGCATCAAGACCCGCTTCGCGGTCACGCCCCTACCCTCAACTCAGGGTTTATCTCTCCAGTTAGATATATATTACTGCCAAACTATATATCTACCAATATATACACTTAAAATTATACGCGCTGGAATTCACACGTCGTTTCCGTCTCAATCCCGAAAAAAATTCTGAACCAGCGTGACGGTCATATCGTCTCGCATCGTCTCGCGTGTCATCGTGAATTTAATTTCCAGGATTATTAAAACAGATAATCAATTTATCTTCCATCGATATCGCGGATACGATTACCGTTGGCGCTAGCGTTGACTAGCTCAACCATAAAGCGCTCGCTGCGACATCCACTGCTCATAATTTTCTCAACGTTCCTTCGCCTCATGGCCGGAACGGTGTTCACTGTGACTGCTGTGTTATGTGCAGGGATTGCGGAAGTGTTTGGCTGTTTTTATTTTTCAATTCGTTTATTGCATATATGCGAACTCACGGTATTCGGTGTGTGCAGCTTGTGTCGCAGGTTTTCCGATGGCGAGGAGGGACGCACCTTTTTGAGATGTGGAAGTCTAGGGCAACCTAGCTTGGGATGATACCCAACCACATCGGACTTACTTTGTTTTCATATTCTAATCTACTCACCTTGGATATGCATACAAACTTTGAGGAGCATCGAGGTGTGATAAGTTTTAGACTGATTTATCTTTTTGGGTTTGTGGCGCCATCGCGACCTCTTGGGATGTGGAAGTCAAGGTTGAGCATGCCAACCTTGCTTGGGTTCGAACCCAACCACATCGAAGTCTGAGTCCTTGTGCTTCAGGGAACTAAAATATGTATATCTTAGCAATATTTGTGGAAAGTCTCGTGCGCGAGAACGCACGCGGGGAAGCCCTTGGCTGTTTGGCATGTATTGGGTTTGGGTCCATTCGAGCCCAAACCCAATAAATCTGCCCAAGAAATAAACTGATCATTTCGCGAACAATGTATCTCAGTCCTTGAGCTTCAGGGAACTTAACCCCTATGGAGCGGATGGAATTTTTTGCCAAAAGCACCAGTTTCACAAATGTGTCGTTTTCACGGTATATGGTGCCTCGGTAAGTGTGGGTGATTCGTTACATGTTTCATAACTCCTATAAAGTGATTTTGGTCCATAAAATACATGATTGCATGATATATACAACGATATATCGGTGATATACAAGCCAAAAAACACGTTTTCCAGGAATCAAAAGTGTCAAAAATCAGTTATCACAACCGCTTATTCGAGTATTAGGTCGCCCCTCGACCATAAAACAATCGCCTTTACTAATGCCTTGAAATCAGTAATGGTGGCTGTAGTTAAACGCACCAATACATCGAAATATTCAAGCAATAAGGTGAAAATAACACCAAAAACCAACGAAAAAACATCATTTGTCAAATGTTTTCCATACTTAAGGCCATATTGTGTGTTTTCAGGGGAAATCGACTGTTGGGAAAGTAAGTATTGCCCATATGAGGTGCATGGTCATTTTATATGATAGTGGGCACTGAAACAACAAATCCTTGTCGATGAATGGCATCTACACCTCGGTTTTTCACACTTTAAGATACTTTTGACCAAAATTGCATGCCTAGAAATAAGCAACTTTGGGGATTTTGCTACAACAAAATTACCCTTGGGTGAGATATATATACTAAGTATATGTGTAGAATAAATTGTTGAGTATTAGATATACCTATTGCAACGGGTGTGCGAAGCTTGTATGGCCTATTCCGACAAGTGCTATCGGGCTGAGAAATGAATACAAGCTTAGAGTTTGAAGTGGTTGTACCGTATACGGTGCAAACCGCTCCATCGGGGTTAAAGTGATATATCTCGAGAATATTTGTGGAAAGTCTCGTGCGCTAGAACGCACGGGAAGCCCTTGGCTGTTTGGCATGTATTGGGTTTGGGTACATTCGAGCCCAAACCCAATAAATCTGCCAAAGAAATAAATTGTTCGTTTCGGGCACAGTGTATGCCAGTCCTTGAGCTTCAGGGAACTTAAATGTATATAACTCGACAATATTTGTGGAAAGTCTCGTGCGCTAGAACGCACGGGAAGCCCTTGGCTGTTTGGAATATACTGGGTTTGGGTACATTCGAGCCCAAACCCAATAAATCTGCCAAGGAAATAAACTGTTTGTTTCGCAAACAATGTATCCCAGTCCTTGTGCTTTAGGGAACTTGAAGATATATATCTTGGCAAAATATCAGCGTAGTCTCGTTTGCAAGGAAGCACGGGAAGACCTTGACTGTTTGGCATTTGTTGGTTTGGGTACATGAAAACCCAAACCCAAAAAGCTCTTTGTCATGAAGTGAGCAAGTGACCTTCTCGTGCATACTTGACGACAATCCTTGCGCGCAAGATGGTGAACTAATATCACTCTCAGCAAATTTAGTGCAAAGTTTCGTGCGCTAACACAGAGGACTTCGATGTGGTTGGGTTCGAACCCAAGCAAGGTTGGCATGCTCAACCTTGACTTCCACATCCCAAGAGGTCGCGATGACGCCATAAACCCAAAAAGATAAATCAGTCTCTAACTTATCACACCTCGATGCTCCTCAAACTTTGTATGCATAAATTATTCAAAGTGAGTTGAATAAAACGTGAGCGAACAAGGTGGGTCCGATGTGGTTGGGTGTGATCCCAAGCTAGGTTGCCCTAGACTTCCACACCTCAAGAAAGCGCGCCCCTCCTCGCCATCGGAAAACCTGCGACACAAGCTGCACAAAATGAGTATCGTGAGTTGGCACATATGCATAAACAAACTGAAAATAGAAGCAGCCAAACACTTCCGAAATCCCTGCGCATAACACAGCAGCCACGACATCGTTCCGCCCATGAGGCGAAGCGAAGGACCGTTGAGAAAATTACCGTTCAGAACATCCACACCCCAAGAGGTCGCGAATGCGCCAAGAACCAAAAACCAAAACAGCCTAAGACTTATGCTCACTCAATGCTCCTCATACTTTGCATAGATGCCAAAGATGCAAACGTGAAATATGTATATCTTAATACGATACGTTCGATATGGTTGGGTTTCATCCCAAGCAAGGTTGGCATTCGCCAACCTCGACTTCCACAACTCAAGAGCGCGCGTCCCTCCTCGCAATCGGATACCTGCGACATAACCTGCGCACACATAGTATCATAAGTTTACACATTATGATAAGCGAACTGAAAAATAAAAGTAGCCGAGCACTTTGGAAATCCCTGCGTGTATCACAGCAGTCACAGCACCGTTCGCCCCATGAGGCGGAGGAACGTTGAAGAAATTGCGTACTGTAGCTGAAGAATTTTACGGTGCAATTGCGGATTGGGATGGGTCAACGAAGAACGAGACTGTAACGAGTCAGCAGTCACGCAACGGCATCGGCAGCGGCAATGGTGTCCGCGATGTCGATGTGACATGTGCTCACCGTCTGCTGCCGGCGACGTTCATTGTGGTCACTGTCTCACGCGATAGACGCAGCCGTGACATGCAGTCATCATGTGTCATCGGAAAAGTTGTACAAGTTCCCAGCGCCCGATACTCGTGAAGTTATCGAGCAGATCGACCTAGCAGTAGATGAGTGGCAATACCACATCCCGACGAGTTGCCATATTGCTCATATCACCGAGCAGATCGAACTAATTCACAAAACCACGAGTGTCTGTCAACCTGTCCGGTCGTCCGGCAAAATCGTGCGTATAAATTGCAACGGGCGGTACAGAAACGTTGGCGTAATATAAATATTCAATATATATGATATAATAATCAAATAATACCGTGTCTTTCGTTGACTATCTACACTTCATAACCTAAACGCTTTATCAGTCTGTGAGAACACTCCCTGCAAACAGGAGCAGCAGCGTGGCCTTTCCACTATGTATCCCAGATATGGGTTTCCTTTCACGAAGGAAAACTTTCAAAGACGCTCGGTTTCGATATTGCACATGTGCTTCGTGTTGTCCCTTGCGGTTATTCGGGCTAATGCCATGCCTAAAGAAACCATCCCACTTCCTTACGCCAACGACGTCCAACGCGCCGATGTCTGGGGCGATGGCAATCGGGCGCCCCAGTCACCCTTAATATATTTTGCGCTTCGGCGAGTCACACCTCATCCCAACTCCAGTTTTGGACATGATGAAGTGGTTATGCGTTTTGCGGATCCCTCTGACCTTCCTTCAACCTCTGAAAGCCAACGTACCGAACCGTCGGGATCTCATATTTCAGAGGCTGAAGGCGTCCCGATATTTTGGAATGACTGCCTTACGAATCAGCAAACGTTCGAGCCCATACCTGATGCTGCTCGAGAACCTGGACAGAAGTTCCAGGACATGGTTGTAGGCGTTCGTGTGTCGGATAGCTTTCACGGTCACGGAACTGTTGTTCTAGAGTGTGATAATCCCAGCTTTGCTCTCATTGAAACGCCTAACAGTGCGTTTGTACGCTATGACAAAGATTCTTTCGTAAAGGAACGATACAAAGCCTTTTTGTGCGTTAGTGATAACCGTGCGAGAAACCACAATAACGAGCAAACGACACCAGTGCAGCTCGCTGATCAGGTTCGGTTTCTTTGTGTTGCTTCAGAATTCTGGTTAGAGACACTGTTGTGTGCGTTATAACGGATCACAGGTATCTCAGGTTGAGATAGGCACTCATAAGGTGTGTTCTGTGTTACACCAGGCACCGCAACATGCGACGATGCCTCAGCCTACGACCAGAGTGGAGTCAAGTCTTGAACCCGACGGCATGAACCCAGAGTCTGCCACTGTGGAGGGTGTAGGCCGTGTGCCACAGGTGAGCTCTTTGCGAGCAACTTGTAATTCGCATTTATTTCCTTAGCTACTTAGTGAATACTTAGGCAACGACACTTTCGCACTTTCATTATATTACATGATTGTGATTGTCATAAATTATTAGATTAGTTTTGCCAAGCCTGTTACTTTACTTGCTATTATTCAGTGCCAGAGCTGAACATTAAGGTTTTACATTGTTATCAACAGGTTGCATATCAATCGATGGAGCCATCAGCCTTAGGCGACGCATCTCTTGAGCAGCCTGCTCCACTGAGTCAAAACGTAGATCCAACTGAGACTCCAGCCGCCGAGAAACGCCATGCCTATCCGCAGCAATTCACATATGCCAATATTGAAAAACAAGCTTTGCAATCTCAGGGTGGGGGCATGGACCGCATAAATAAAGCCTGCGAGCTAATGAAAAATGTTTCACAAATTGCGGTTACAGAACCTGATACTGACCGAACTGAATACAAATATGAGGCTCAAGTGCGCTCAGATAGCCCATCAAATTTGGGTTCTGTATACAGGTGCTCTTTCGTTGTTCAAAGTGGTGGAATAATCCACAAGTTTCGATGCAATTGCTTGGACCATACATCACGTAATGCGATGTGTAAACATATTTTGAGTACGGCATTCCTGATAGTCGGTACTCCATTCCCAGAAAGTACCTCGCTAGCGGAGTGGATATATCACCTGAAATTCAGCCTATATATGAGCTGAAATTCAGCCTATATATGAGCTGAAATTCAGCTTATATATGAGCTGAAATTCAGCCTATATATGAGGCTATATATGAGCTGAAATTCAGCCTATATATCACCTGAAACTCAACCTATATATCACCTGAAATTCAGCCTATACATGAGCTGAAATTTAGCCTATATATCACCTGAAATTCAGCCTATATATCACCTGAAATTCAGCCTATATATGAGCTGAAATTCAGCTTATATATGAGCTGAAATTCAGCCTATATATGAGGCTATATATGAGCTGAAATGCATCCTATATATGTGCCTATATATGAGCTGAAATTCAAGTATAGTATATCGAAATATATTTGAAGTATAGTATATCGAAAAGAGCAAAATGACATGCACGTTGATGGAGAGCGAATGGAGAGTTGATGGAGAGCAGATGGAGATTGGATGGAGAGTACATAGAGAGCTGATTGGCAGCCGTTGGAGAGCAGATCGAGAGCCGAAGGATTGCCAGCCGATGTGCAGTTGCCCCCCCTGCCTCTTGAAACCTCATGCCAGCCGATGTGCAGTTGGCCCCCCTGCCTCCTGCGCTCTCTTGCCGGCCGATGTGCAGTTGACCCCCTCCTTAGTCGAGCTGAGGAAAATTCATTGACTTTGGCATCTGGCTTGTCATTGCATTTTTCAGGACTATTTGCTAATTATACTGGAGGCCTGGCAAGGCAAGAGAGTGCCGATTTGCACAAGCCTTTGAATGGTATGATCAGCGTTACTACCCCAGACGATATGCAGATGCATCCAATTTGTGTTTTGGAAACAGTATCTACTGATGCGCGGCATGTGGCTTTTGAGGACACCTTGAACAAATTTCGAGCCGCTGAGAAAGCTTTGTTCAAGAATAATGTGGAGCCTCCATTTATCAATGTGGACTGTGGGCTCAACCTTCTTCTAGCATTTTTGAGTGCGTACTTGAAAGAAACGTGGGATGCATATGACAAACGAGTCCGTGAGGAATTTGCCTTGGGGAAGAAGTTCACAAAGTCATTGATAGCATGGTGCAAGTATCACTGCAAGAAATCTACAAAGGAGTGGGTGCAAAGTGAAATGACTGAGACGATTGCCGCTCCTTTTTCCAAGACGCAGTGGATTGAGATGATGAAAGCCGTAGAGCATAATGCTCGTGTAGCTAAAACGGTAGAGGCAGCTGATTCCATCATGGATACGTACATCGCGGTTCTTTTTACGGAGTATATTGATGCCGAGGATGGCCTCATAATATCTGACTCTGTGGTTTTAGATGTGCAGCTGGCAGAAGAGATCGGATTCGTCGAAATAAGATGGGTTGGAGTGATAGGCGCAGTGACACAGGTCCGTCGCTGGATGAAGTCGTGGCTAATAGATTGGCCAACCCATTTTATAACAAAAAGCTTGCAGGGCGTGCACAGTGGTGCAAGAAATATCTGGTGTTGTGGGCGGATTGCATTAGTGCGCACCGCCCAAATCAGTGTAATGCTTGTGCAGAAGTGGTGAACAACATCTTGAAGGGCAACGCTTTCGAGGGGGATCGACCTGCACGCCAAGATGACTATTGTGTCAAGCGTTTCAAAGATTTCCAGGGAACCCTGGATTTGTACGAAGAGAACAAGAGCCATAACAAACGTCGCAAAGGCAAGGAGCCCGTCACCGCCCAGCCCGAGGTTGAAGCGGTCGAGGCTGAGCACGTTGAGGTACAAGCTAGAGCTCAAGCGCAAGCAGAAAGCATGGCGGAGCATGATAGTGAAGGCATCGTGCACAGTGAAGGCTATGCCAAAGGTACCAGGGACATCGCCGACGTTTCGGAGTCAGTGCGTGCCATAGCCCTTAAATTGTCGACGGCGATCAAACACATACAAGGGACGAGCAAGCTGACATGGGTTAAAGTTGTGGAGGATATCAATCAACGTTTCCTTTCAGGCTCTACGGTGCAAGCTGGTGTTGTTGTCACGCGTCTCTTTGCAAATGGAAAATATAAGTTACTTGCTAGCAAGCATGATATTTTGTTGGATGCCTACATGCAATGGGCAACCATGCACAGTCCTGCATATACAGCTTCGACATCTACAGCTTCAGCATCTCGAGTGGAACTGCCACGTGAATCCGAAGAAGAACGAGTACGATGTGAATTAAATGCTGAGGTAGCCGCAGAAACACACAATAATTTCATCCTAAGACATCCAGATATAGTAAGGAGAGGCAAATATGATGTCTTTTGTTGGGAGGTGCGCTCTTTCCAAAACAAATGTCTGCAATACTTAGACCGCCATCCAACTTTTCCTGAAAACTAACTATCTTATCGGACATTTCATGCACAGGAAGGAGAACCTGGAGAAGGCTTTGAGTACATGTCCCGCAACCTCGCTGACATTGATTTTGAGTTTGCGGTTGACTGGTTAAGCCGTTTCAATAAGAAGAAATGTAAGGTCAAAACATTGAAGGGCGGCTTATCGCAAATACGCTCGATCTGTAGGAAACGTGCTAATGTTGAGCAAGTCGGAGATGATGAAGGTGCACCAGGTGTTGGTTTTCACACAGTAGAAGAGTGTGTGGCGGCTTTCAATGGTGAAATTATTGAGGGATTCCTGCAAAATAATCAGTTTGATGTAGGGAAATATTTGGCATTCTATGAGAATGAAGCAGAAGACATGTCGTGGTACCCTGTGGAGGTCATTGATGTGGACCCACAGAGAGCCTTAATTTCCATTCGCTACTTTGAGGGGCATTTAAGCGTGGAGCAAGCACAAGGGCGAACGAGTAAGTATACGGGCAAATCCGACGAGATGACATACAAGATTTTCGTCATGAAGGACTATGACTGAAATCGTGGCACGAGAATATGAGTTTTTTAGTTCATACGGTCTGGTTTGTTTTTATGTCATCATGACATGCATCATGTAACATACAACATGGAAGTGAAAGAATGCTGAGATGGATATTGTTTTTGTTTGGATTTGGATTTGTGATTTGTTTGGATTTGGATTACATCGTTTTTAATGTAATCATTATGTGCACGACTTAGCCTCGGTCATTC
Source organism: Cymbomonas tetramitiformis (assembly GCA_001247695.2). Lineage (NCBI taxonomy): Eukaryota > Viridiplantae > Chlorophyta > Pyramimonadophyceae > Pyramimonadales > Pyramimonadaceae > Cymbomonas > Cymbomonas tetramitiformis. The sequence goes on from LGRX02030398.1 coordinate 20,721, forward strand.
GTTTAGCACCTGCCAAAGCTCTTCAAAATAACGGCACACTCTATTTCGGTCAAGCAGCAAATAATTCCCTAAGTTGTTTCAATTCTGCAAATACTAGGTGTGCCATCGTACGTGACATGCAAGGAGTAGTATCGATATTCAGTATTTTCGATAGTATCGATTAATCGAAATATTGTTAGATCTTGTGAGAGAAGTGACCTTTCGTTTCTGTCTTTAAGCAATTCCGGTGAAGAATTTACTCGGATTCATCCTTTGGGATGCCCCAGAAGCAATGCGATCGGCTGCGACACTCCATCCGCTATCGCCCAATTAGATCGTTTTAACCAATCGAACAAATCGAATTTCGTTGCGCGCTGGAAAATTGCTCGATTTCCGCCGACGCGCCGAGGCAATGGTTGGCTGACCGCTGGATCGAAAACGGTTGATGCTTAAAATCGAGCGGGCACTATATGCGCTTAGGGGCATACATCGGATCGGTATGGACAATATACCCGCCGATGACCTACAAGGAGTGTCCGCGGCAAGCGTGTGCAGGTCTTGCGGGTAGGCTTGTGAGCCGCACCATGTGCGGGGAATAAAAAACACTCGTGCCCGTTTACAAAAAACGGGAGCATAGGTGGGGCCGTAAAGGATGCATACGTGAACCCAATAAAGACACTGTAATTTTCCCCCCTTCCCCCTCCCTCCCCCTTCCCCCTCATCAAGGAATGGTATCGGTTGTGCCGATATTCTGATAAATCGATTTATCGGAATATTATTATCAATCGATAGGCCATCATTAAATAGTCAAAATAATTAGTATTGATCGATACCCGACATCAATAAATCGGAATCAATCGATAACAGTGCCGTAGGATATCGGAATTAATCGATTGGCATATCCCGTTAAACCGAAATCGATCGATTAGAAATTTGAAACTGCGATATCGATATCGGAATGTGGATATCGATAATCGGAAAAATGCAAATCGATATTGAATGGCACCCATCCGAAAATATAATTGGTTCGTAGCGAATCGACACTGGATTGATTGCAAGCCTCGCCAGCCTGTCCTCCGACGGAGTAGCCTGCTAGCCTCCCGTCCACCCCTATTCCTAGTCAACACACCTATTTGGTCTCAATTTGGAATTTCAGCACCCATAACACTTTCCACTTTGTAACAGTATCCGAGTCATGGGCAAACGTGGGCGTGGGGCTCCGAGGAAGAGGAGCACCTTGGTCAGTGGTGTCACCTTGGTCGCTCACGGCAAAGGGCCAGTGAAACGAACTCAACTCGCACCTTTCGACCCTGCAGGTAGTGATGAGACTGAGTACCGCTGTTCGCGAGATAAAAGCTGGGCGTGTGAAAGGCTTGGCAACGCAGTGGCTCATAGGATGGGAAGGGTTTTCTAATACCACTCCGTCTAATGTCCCTCGCAAACCGCGAGTTCAAAGCTTGAGCGAAGAATCTTAATCTGAGCCTCAAGGCGTGGACACACTCTCTCGATATATATGATGAAAATAAATAAAATTCTACGCTAAAATACACAACACGCAAGCGTGAAGTGGTCCCATAACCTGCTAGAAACTCAGCAGTGCACGAGGGGGAACGCTGCCGACGGTGAAACAACGAACTAGGATAAACTCAGATAATAGACATATATACTGAGTTTGTCACACAAGCTGATCACCGAAGGTGACACACTGAATATGACACCTGACTGTACGAACTAGTCAGGGTGTCATTTCCAGCAGTAGGCTTGCACCTGCTCATTATTTAGTAGCAATGTTATCAGATCCTTATCGATATTATCGATATATCGATATATCGATATATCGGTCTCCTGTAAGAATTATCAATATTGATTGATAACAACTTGCAAATAATAGGAATTGATTGATATGTCTAGAATTGTCAAAATCTAAATATCGGAATTGATTGATTAGTGCATGTAAATGATCGAAATCGCGATTGATAACCGAGTCACTCACGTAAGGATTTTCCTGCATAATCCTGTAATATCCTATATTTTGCAGGATCATACAGGATCATACAGGATCATACAGGATCATACAGGATCATACAGGATCCCCCAGGATCCCCCAGGATCCTATAGGATCCTATAATTATCACTCATAAGTTCCCGTAGGATATTAAAGGTGGAAGATAAGTTCCCGTAGGCCATTAAAGGTGGAAGATAAGTTCCTGTAGGATATTAGAGGTGGGAGATAAGTTCCTGCACGACATTAAAGGTGTATGATAAGTTCCCGTAGGATATTAAAGGTGGAAGATAAGTTCCCGTAGGATAATAAAGGTGGGAGATAAGTTCCCGTAGGACATTAAAGGTGGAAGATAATTTCCTGCAGGATATTAGAGGTCGGAGATAAGTTCCCGTAGGATATTAAAGGTGGAAGATAAGTTCCCGTAGGATATTAAAGGTGGAAGATAAGTTCCCGTAGGATATTAAAAGTGGCAGATAAGTTCCTAGACATTAAAGGTGGAAGATAAGTTCCCCGGATATTAAAAGTGACAGATAGTTTCCCTCAGGATATTAAAAGTGGCAGATAAGTTCCTGCACGACATTAAAGGTGGAAGATAAGTTCCCATGGGATATTAAAAGTGACAGATAAGTTCCCTAAGGCTATTAATCATGGCATACGTTCCTCTAGGGTATTACAACGCACGGATAAGTTCCTCTAGGATGTTAAGAGCAAAACAAAACATGCTATACATATATTCCCATACGTAAAAAGTGTGCTATTGCAATACAGGTTAGACGAGTTGATTTTGAATGTGCCTGGGAACCAGTATCGCACGAATCTGCTTCTCTTCTGGCATAACTAGTAGGCACACTCTACCAAGAATGTTCTTCACGAGCACACATGTATATGCTGAAGCTGTCTGTGCTTTCAACGTGGCCACGCTATATCGATCGACTTTTTCAACAACAGGCCATGTGCGTAAGATTGCAACAAACTGCTGCTCGTCCTCGTGCGATTTCGTTACTGCCAGAAGGTAAAGTACTTCGCCGTAGGTGTCCATATCTCGGCATACAACGTTGCAGTCCCTTTTGATGTTCACGGAGCAGGAATCCAGCACACGGATCTCCGGACCAAACAAGACTGCACGTTCATACCGCTGAACCGTTGCAATCTCCTCGTTGAACAACTGAGATACAGCCGTTTCCGCTAGCTCGGACATGGCAAATGACGCTTCGCTCCAAGCCACAGGAGAGTCGTCAATCGGTCGTCGGAGACCAATAGTGTGCTTCTCAAAGAGAATGCCGTCGTCAAGCACAGGATAGAGTTCATCAGGCGGTGTGATGCTGTGTTCTCGAAGTCGTGAAATCGCTCGCAAAAGTGCTTCTCATAGCCCAAGCCCATCCCGGAGCTGAAACACCCGGGCCGAGCTAGAGAGCCCGGAGGGCCCAGAAGCAGCCTCCGCCACCCCCGAGCGCCGCTGAGGCGGAACATACAGCGAAGAAGCCCGCTGTGAAGAGGACATTGAAAACGTTGCCTAAGCTGGTGGAGAAACGCAGCAATCTGATTCTGAAAAATCTGCCAGCGCTTCCGCCGTACAGGCGTATAGTGTTAAGTGCGAAGACGCAGGATCCCAACAGCAAATAAACAACTGCCGCTGCCAAATCCCAACCAAAGCTTTCCAGCAAACTCGAAGAGGCAAGATGAAAACAAATTGAGCCAAATTGGTTAACGATCGGCTCACGGAAGTCAAAGCAACGTCGCAGCGCGATACCACTCAGGGTCAGCCCCTTGCCAAGAACGCTAGAGCGCTGCAGAGCTTAAGGGCAAGGAACGCAAGCCGCATCCGCCAATTCAGAGAACATTTTCGAATTCCCAAGCATAAAGTTGCGTAATCCCACCCAGTCGCAAAGACACTCGACGAAGAACACGCACGCCAGCGGAATAGCGCTAATCTGAAGTTGCATCACGCCAATTCCGAGCCCAAGAAGAACATTGCGCACACATCCCAATCGCAGAGGGTAGTGTAGACGAAGATCTCGCGGAAAACGCTGACTAATTGGCACAATTCCCGAGAAGAATTAACGGCGCAAAACTGCCAGTGAGCAAGAAAAACGACGAGTCGTTGACCAGCGCGTCAGAGCGCGAACTCAAGGGCCAGAGCCAGAAGTAGAATTCCGACCATTCTCAAACCCGAATTTAAGTAGCACCCGCAAAAATTGCCATAATTTGTAAAGGTAATTCGAAAGTCCCAGGCGCAGAGCGAACGCAAGACGAAAGATAGCGCAGGGCTACTGTATTTGTGGCACACTGTGCCACAGTAGGAGGCCTCACACTAGGCGAGCCGAAATTTTCCATCACAGATCACGGCGCGAAGAGAGTATAAGTCGCAACTGACAATTCTAAGAACATTTGTCGCTGAGGAATTAACGCCATTGCGAACACTCGAGTGAAGAACTGCGTGTGCACTAGGAACTTACAGCAGCTAAGACTGCAAAGCACGCGCAAGTGCACGAAGAAACCATCACGAAGCAACTCGCGAAGAAAGATTACGTTCTCACAAGTAAATTGAAGAACAATTCTCGACAGCGCCACAAGTCATCTCGCTGAAGGAAGAGTAAACGACGCTTCTGGCCAGTGTTGACGCAAAGTTATGCAAAGCGCCAGTAACCCGAGAGCTCAAATTCCATTCGAAAAACTGAGGCACACGTAAATTGACGGAAAAGTTACAATCTCAAAGTAGAAAAAGTTTGTGGAAGCGGTGGTGGTGGTGGTGGTGCGTAGCACACTGATACCATTTTGTAGGAGGCAGTACTAAACCTCTACTTGACAGTGACTGTGAAACTACTTGTGGATCATATATAGTGCAAGGTTCTATGTTATGCACTATATAAGACTAATCAAGCTATGTCGATTCTTAGGAACTATGTCCAGACTCAGTGCATATATTTGCAGTAAGAATTAGGTATTATATTGACTTTTTGCCATGCGGCTGTTTTACTCTAGAAATCTCAACTGTTTCTTTGGCCTTGGCCATTACTTATTCACTCAGCTCTCTGAGGTAATCCTAGTCAGCATGGCCAAGTCTCATCAACCTATCATATGCTTGTACTACATTATCATGCAGTATGATGTGCCAGTATTCTACATGTCACATTATTACACAGTACAGTGGTACTGTGTACTCCCATATAAGGGGGGTCTCTTCCTCAACAGGGGTCTCGGGCGCTAATGCTGTAAGGCGCGTATGACACTTCTGGCATGTATGACATTGCTGAGTCATCCGCGCATGACACCGTGTGTTGTCCTAGCACAACTCCCCCCCCTTCAGGTGGGAAGCGTCCTCGCTTGTACTTAGATGCACAGTCGTTAGGCTGATTCGGAGCCCATGGTGTCCCACTCGCTGTCGTCGGACATCACTGGTGGCGGCGTAGGGCTGTACTCCGGCATCAAGGTCACCGGCTCCTCGTCAGCTTCTTCCGGATTAGCGCAGACTCTTTCATCGTTGAGATCTGTCTCATTTTCATCTCTCCAAAGCAGCTCCGCTAGGTATTCACACACCGCTGCGATTGCCCCCACGGGTTGTTCCACCGGTAGAGAGCTGAATAATTGTTTAAGCAAGGCTGCGGGGATGCCATACACGTGCCATCCAGCTCCCATGCCTGGTCTAGGGTCGCCCGACTCTCTGCTGGCGGAGCCGCTCTGCGCCATCTTCTCGTGCCGCCCATAACGGCGTTTGAAGTCGCAGGGGTTTTCGGGGTCGCAAGACTTCAGGGTGGCGATAGGCGCGTTGGTCCAGAAGTGGGTGGGTTTCTTGTAGGGCATACCATACTTACAATACGTAGCCAGATGCGGAGGTGGCAACCCTTGCATGCATCGGCGAGTGTGTAACCCATGGGGAGCTCGGCCACGCGGGTTCTCAATGAAGTAGAAGCTCGGCCGGAGGTACTTGATGATCTCCAACGTTCTCCGCACTTGTCTGTCAGCACCACGCAAGTTTCGTATCCCTACCGTTTTGGCTTGGCTATACTCCGTGCATGGGGGGCTCGCCCAAATGACGTCAAAGTGCTTGGGCGAGAACTGCCGATAGTCCCAGTGCAGGACGTTTTCGCAGTGAGTGGGCTTCCATCGGTTCTGGATGTCCACCGAGACTACCTCACACCCAGGAAACTGCTTGCTGAACTGCCGTTCGACGGAGCCTGTGCCACAAAACAACACCAAGATCCGTATTGGGCGTCGAGACGGCTGTAGGCATGCCGCTCCTCGACCAGGTCCTTGAGATGGCATGAAACTAGTGGATGACACCGTCGCGAATGTGCCCACCTCGTCGTCGGCTCGTTCTTCCGGGATCCACGCCATTCCGTCCGCCTGTAACTCTTCAGGATCCGTCAACCATATCGCTCCTGCTGACTCCTCGCGTTTGCGAGTGACTCTACTCTTTTCACGTTCTTGCCTCTTGGCCTCGACCTTCTCGAACTCCTGAAGAGCGCGGTTAGGTATCCCTTTTCGGCCAACTCCATCGAACTCGAGGTCCTCGCGAGTTTTCCATTCATTCTCGGAGCGCGGCATACCTACCCATTTGACCATGTACTCCGTCCATGTCCGCCCGCTACGTCTCCTCGTGCGTGACCTCTCAATGCACTCCACCGCCATCTCCTTACGACCGCTCACGTCCACAGGGGGAGGCGGAATCTCCGCACTCCTGTCCGCGAACTTGTCCTGGCCCGACTCCACTGGGGTGAGTCTATCCACGGTGAAGACGTCGTGCACCTTCCACTGTGGTGGTAGCTTCAGGCGGTAAGCCGCGGGGGCCCCTCGGTCCTCGGGGGCGAGCTCCATCTGCCGGTCGCTGTGGAAGGCCTCCAACACCTCCATCGGGCCCAGGCGCTTCTTCAGCAACTTCTTGTGTAGGCCCCGATCCCCGGGCTGGGTGAGATGCGTGGCGTCCACCCACACCATGTCACCTATTGCGTACCGGCGAGCGCGATGGCGAGCATCATACTGGGCCACCTGCTGCTGCTGAGCTACCAGCAACCTATCGCGAGCAGTCTGCAACTGCTGAACAAACTGCCGGGCGGTCTCGTGGGCCGTGCCTTTCTTCACGACGTCCCCTCTCCCCCCCTTGGCGCGGCCCCTACGAGAGGCCAACGCAGCTTCTACGAAGAAGTCGAGCTGCGACGCTGGGGCATGCCCATAGCAAAGCTCGAAGGGTGTGAATCCAGTAACCGCGGACCTGGAGTCGTTAATGGCGTACTCCACCGGGGTGCACCACAAATCCCAGTCTGTCTGGTTTGCGTCAACGTAGGCGCGCAACATGCGCTCCACCGTGTGGTTTGTGTGCTCCGCTTGACCGTCCCCTTGTGGATGGTACGGCGTAGTGGAGGCCACCTGCACTCCCATAAGGCGATGCAACTCCATATGAAAGGCGTCACGGAAGCGAGAGTCCCTGTCACAAACGATCTTCATGGGAGCACCGTGCAGTCGCCAAACATGGTCGAAGTACATTCGTGCCACTTGCTCAGCGGAACTGTCAGAGTACAGCATGGGGACCACGTGCACCATCTTGGACAACTTGTCCGTGAACGTGGCGAAGGCGTCGTAGCCCCGCTCCGTGCGCGGCAGACCTGTGACGAAGTCAATGCTCACCACCTGCCACAGCCTGACCGGGACCTGGAGGGGGTTCAGCTGGCCATCCGGATAGCTGTTCCTCGGGCGGGTCTGCTGGCATATCAAGCACGAGCGGGTCCAGTCGGTGACGTCTTTGTTCATGCGGGGCCACCAGAACCGCCGCACTATCCGAGCAAGAGTCTTATCTCGCCCGGTGTGTCCCGCCGCGGGAGACTCGTGCGCTTCACGCATGACTATCTCCCGAAGAGGAGAGTCGGACGACAACACCAGCTGGTAGCGTCCCTCCGCGATGCGCCAGATCATGTCGTCAACCATACGGAAGGTGTCCGTACGCTGGTGCGGGGCGGCCAAAAGCTCTTCCTTTAACATCGTGAGGTAAGGGCTACGTTCGTACTCCGCGCGTAGTGCTTTCACGAACTGGCATGCCTTTAGTGGTCCCTTGGTTGCGCGTGCCTTGGCCGCTGGCCCTGACGTGACCATAGGCTCGCTTGCACTTTGAGCGGCGGGCGCACGGGCACTCTTCGCTCGAGGCCGAGTCCGGCTGGCCGCTGGCGCCCACACCAGCAGCACGGGCCACCGCAGCGCTGGTCGGCCTCCATCTGGTGACTCAAACAAGCATGTGGGGTGACCCTTGGCATCCTTGAGGTCGAACACCTTGACCACGTGCAGGCCGTACTTGGGCTGGATAAGGGTGCGCCAGGACGCGTCATAGTCCGGCAGTAGGAACATCGCCGACGTGTTTTCTGGGTCGGCGCGCCACTCAGCCATAAAGTGGCGTAGGATCCTCTCAATGAGGTTGCTATCCTTGGTGTAGGGGGGGTTGCACCAGACGTGCTTTCCCCGCCATTGCTGCTTGAGGCACTCCGTCCAATAGGTGTCCACCTGGCGGTTGACGCCCATGGAGTCACAACACGCGTCCACGTCGAACGGGCCGTACTGCGCTGAGATCTCTTCGAACTTCTCCTTTACCAGTTTCCAGTCCTGCCGGTCTACCACGTTATCGTAGTGGGAGCTTGACGCGGGAGGGGAACTTTGTTTGCTGGGAGGGGAAGGACTAAGGGGAGTTGAGGGGGCTGGAGAGGGGGCTTGCTCCGGTTGCGAGCGAGAGCGAGTAGTGACGCCCGCAAGGGTGGCTTCATGCAAGGCGCGCTCCGCGGTGTGCAACGTCTCAGCTGCGTCTTCCCACAGGTCGGGGGTTTCCACCCAGGTGAGCCCATTCAGATGAGTGAGCTCCCCAACGACCATCGGGGGGCTGACCGGAGGTACAGACTCGTCTTCAGAGTCGGAGTAATCAAACGTGGAGTCGAGCACCGAGATGGGGTCTTCAAGGGTCTTGACTTTAGCGGGCTCCTCGGACGGCTCTTCGTCGGTGTCGTCCTCGTCGATTGCACCGAATACTGAGGTGGGATCGGCGGGGGTTGAGCTCTCAGCCGACTCCCTTGGCACACTCTGACGAGGCTCGTCTGTGTCCCGGTCGACCACGCCCTTCTCCTTGAGCCCCTCCCTGGCGGATGACTGCTTGTAGTCTGGTCGTCTGGATTGGGCGTCCGGAACTACTAGGCATCGGCCAGGTACGTGCTCCATTTGGTGCACGCCCACTTCCACCAAGTCTTCATACCAGCGTGCCTGGCGTCGACTCAGCTCCCGAGCCGGCGCGAAGAGCCATTGCAAGGGTTTGTGGTCACCCATGAGTTTGAAGTCGGTGAATATAAGGTAATGCCTCCACGTCACTGTGGTGCAGTGGTGGATGGCGCACAACTCCCGCTCCCCAGCGTGGTAGTTCTGCTCGGCCGAGGAGAATTGCCTGCTCTCGAAGGCCAACGGCTGAAGACCTCGTCCCAGGTCTTGCATCAGCACGCCTCCTAGTGCGACCGCACTCGCGTCGGTCTGCACGCAAAATGGGCGAGACCCATCGGCTGCTGAGCGCTGGTCCGGTAGGGCGAGGATTGGTGCTGAAATCAATGCTGACTTCAATCGTTGGAAGGCTTCTTTCTCCTCCTTGCCCCAAGTCCATGGCACTCCCATCTTCGTGAGGCGAGTGAGAGGGTGGGCAATGTGAGCGAAGGACTGGATGTACCGCCGGTAAAAGCCGCACATTCCAAGGAATTGGCGCACGTGGGTGACAGTCTCGAGCTCCGGCCAGTCGCGAACCGAGGCAACTTTGTCGCGTTGGGGGCGACAACCTTCCTTACTGCACACGTGGCCAAGGAAGCGTACTGCTCGCATGCACAACTTCAACTTGCTTCGCTTGAGGTATACTTTGTGCTGGCGACAGGCAGCTAATACAGCTCGTACATGGCCGACATGCTGCTCAGGTGTGTCACTGAAAATCATGATGTCGTCCACGAACACTCTGCAGAAGGGTAGGTGTCCGAGGTACTGCGTCATCATTCTTTGCCACGTGCTTGGTGAGTTGCTCAGTCCCATAGGCATGACCAGCCACTCATAAGCTCCGAAGTGGGTGGTCATGGCTGTCTTCTCGATGTCCTCCTGTTCCATGGGAACTTGCCAGAATCCCCACAAGGCGTCTGCAGTGGAGAAGACGGTTGCTCCTTGTAGGTCATCGAGGAGGGTTTGTACGTCAGGAAGAGGGTACTTGTCCTTGACCGTGATCTCATTTATCGACCTGTAGTCGATAACCAAGCGCAACTCCTTAGGGTTGCTCGGCTTCGGCACCATAAGTACCGGACAACCCCAGGGAGACGCCGATGGACGGATGTACCCCTTGGCCAACAGCTCGTCAAGTTGTGCACGAAGTTGCCGAAGCTCCTCTTGCGACAACTTGTAGTTACGCCGATGTAGCGGTTGCCCACTCCAGTCGGATCGCAAGCGAATGTTGTTCTTGTAGTCGCGGCTTTGTACGGAGTCAGGCAGCTCCGTACATATGACGTCCCTGAACTCCTCCTCAAGGTCGCGCAGCTGTTGCCATATCTCCGGGGACACTGTCTCGTCAATCTCGTCCGGCTCCTCCGCTTCCATGGCATGGGGCTTGGGCGGCGGTGACGGTGGTTCCTCGGCCACTGGAGCGGCCTGCTCTTGAGATAAACCTTCAGTATGGGGCTTCTCGTCGCTCCAGCGCACACGCTTGCGTCGCGGCCGACGTTCGCGGAGTAAGCGCCTTCCCTGCTCCAGCGCGGCTGCGGCTTCGGCATGCCAGGTGGGTGGTTTCCCTTGCGCGTGGTCGTCGATTGTTTGGGCACGTACGTGCTCAGGTAATAAAGCAAATGCTCCCAAAGCTTCGCGCTTGCTCTGGAAGAACCCCAGATGTAGGTTGTTGGATGGCGCATTGTCCGCCGGGGGGCCAACAGCACCCTCCAGCGCGACCACGTCAAAGTTTTGTGGGCGGGTGGACTCCACTGTTGCGTACACCTTATCCAAGTGGTCCTCGTCACTGGTGCCTGGGCTGGGCTGCACAGATTCCCGGAGGAGTAGAGCGTCCTCGGCTTCGGAGTCAGTGTCTGACGCGGACATCAGCGCAGGCGCGTCCGTCTCACCCAGATCCGCTTGGGAGGAGTCCATGGCGCCCGCGACTTGGGCGTCTTGCTGCTCAGAGCTAGGCGTGGCGCGACGCTCGGACGAAGCGTCCATGGGCTTGGCGTTGGTCTCGGCGTCGGTCTCTTCGTTACAGGCGACCGCCCCGAAGGTGCCGTCGGGTGCTAGGTACACCACGAAGGCACACTCATCCTTAGATTGGAGGGCTCGAAGGTCCTTGCGTACCCTTTTGGGGTCCAACAAGACTCCTTGTACCAGCGCCATGGCCTTATCCTTGGGTCTTGAGGGGTCTGGCGTTCCCGGCGAGCAGCCTGTAATGACCACTCTCTTGCTTCCAGAACCAAACCGGATGGAACCCCATCGGGAGTAATCCAAGGTGACTGGGGAGTGGGAGGCTAGCCAAGGTCCTCCAAGGATAATATCCACGCAAAGATCAATGGGCATCACTCTGAGCTCCAATTGCTTGACGTACAACCCCTTGGTGGTCTCTGCTTGCAGTCGAGGACGGACGCACGTGTTGACATCGTACGACGCGCCGTCGGCTACTCGCACTCGCATGGGGTTTTCGTGAGGTCGAGGCGTCAGGGAGGGAATGCTGCGTACAGTCTTGTCCGAGATAATGTTGGTGGAGCACCCACTGTCCACCAGCACCTTTACGCGACGACCGTTCACGTACGCCCAGAACAACAACAAGGTGGGGGCCTTGGAATTGTTGATCTGTCGAGGTGGCGCTCGCGATGTTGATACAGCCGCCAAGAGATCACTCCAGCCAGGGCTCATGTCCCCATTGTCGATGATGCTGTTGAGCTGGCATACGAAGGGGTCGTCCTTGGCATGAGGGTCGCCTAGGTCAGGAGGGTCGTCCATGTCAGAGTCCCATGGTAACTCGTAGGTGCCTGCATCGGCCAAGAGCCCTTGAGCGGTGGCTGTCTGCACCAGGTCCCTGGGTGGGTGATCAGGTGGGTACAAGGCCACTTGGATGACCTTGTCCTTCGCTGCTCGCGCCATATCATTCGTCGCCAAGTCACTTGCGTACTGGAGGAGTCCGTCTTCTACTTCCTCTTGCGCTTGTTCCTTGGCTAAGATGTGCAGTAGCTCTTCGTCCATAGGAGAGTCCCGCTCCAAATATGGGAGGCCACTGGCATAATCCCGCTTAAGCTTCTCTCGTTGGCGAACCTTCTCCAACCCACTGAGCCACCTCCTCCTTGGTGCTCCTTCAGCTCGAGCTGCATGGGTCGGTGACAGCCATGGTCGGGGGCGGTCACTCCGTGCGGTTGAGGTTGCCTCGACAGTCGTGCTTTCGTTAGGTGAGGGCGTACGAGGTCGACGCCCAAGTTGGATGTCTTGACGTCGTCGTCGGTATTCTTGCAGCCTTTTAAGTTTGTTAAGGGCTGCGGGTAAGGGTGATCGAGCTCGAGCTTCTCGCTTGTTGGCGGTAACCGCGTTGTGCGTTGGTGACCGCGTGGGTCCTCGGCTGCTGCGTCGATGCCCGGCTCTCCAAAGCGGTGGGCTCGTGCTCCGCGGAGGTGTACGGGGCGGTGCAAGGTCCGTTTCCAGAGCCTTGATGGAGGACCTCAAGCCCCGTGTGCCCACTTTGGAGCGTAAAGCACTCGTCCCTTGCCCTCGGACAGCTCGAAATTGCCAACCTTGCAATGGTTGGCCCGTTGGCTCCAAGTGCACGCGGTAGCTCTCGGTCACCTTCAGGGTACGTCGGTGCCGCTTCTCAACGTGCTGGGAGTCGTCTGAGAGGTCCTCGCTCGTACACACTGGAGACTTGGCTTCCTTGCGAAGGCGAGCTTCGACCACTTGACGCTCCGGCGCGGGAGGAGGGCTAGTCATCGCCCGCGAGGGTAGCATGTTGAGCTCATCGGAGTCTAGGTATCCTGTGCAAGGAGCACTCCGCCTTTGACGTCGACGGGCTCTTCTCCACTTCTCCCGCAACTGCTGCTCCGAGAGGTAGGAGGGGGGCTCGTCGCGGGGATGTGGGGTTCCACAGCCCGAGCTCATTGGGACTTGGAGGGTACTCCGAGCTCGAGGGAGTCCTCCGCGGCAAAATCCATTAGTTCCTTTGGCAACACCGCGTTGAGCACGTCGCAGTATTCATCCGTTTCCACTTCGTGCATGACCATGTCCAAAGTTTCAGCCAGAAGTGCTTTGGCCCACTCCTTCTTACGAAGAGCAGCCTGTGGGCACTCTCGAGCATAGTGCTCTTTGCTTTGGCACAACCTGCAACCAGTGTACTCCGGGGAGCCCAGACGTTGCCCAGTAGGAGTTGCACCCGCGGGACGATCTTCGGCTAGAGCTAGTAGCTCCTCCGAGACCTCCACCGCTGCCAGTAGCTGCACTGGCGCTCTCCTACTCGTCGCATTGTTCAAATGCAACTCCGCCTCAATGGCGTATTCCAGCGCTAGGCGTCGACTGGCTGGAAGGGCGCGGGCGAGGAGGATCAAGGGGGTCCCCTTCCGCTCGGCAATCTCGAACGCCTCCTTCCGTACCTCCGCGGATAAGCCCGAGAGGAAGACGTCCAGGAGGTCGGATTCCGGAACCGGTGTGGTGAGCTCGTGTGTCGCCAACATGGTCACTACGCGATGGGCTAGATGCAGTCCATCCCAAAACTCGCGCACTTTGCGCGGTGTCGCCATGCGTCCTTGAGTTTGGCGTACTCGGCGTAGGAACGAGCCCAAGGTGGCCATTTCACTCTTCAGCGGCACGATCAGCTTCGCCCGCGGCACAATGACCTTCTCAAGGTTCAACGACTTGTCCGCCTCGGCATCCAGGAGAACCCCTCGCAGCTCCGTTCCTTCGGAGCTAGGCGTAGGGAAGCAATGTTGGGTGATCTCCTTCAACAAGATATGCACCGAGAGAATCGGCTCTCCGAGCTCGAACGCTCCGTTGGGCACGTTGCACGGGGTGTTCATCGCGAGGAGCACCACTGGAAGGGCTAAGCACCTGTCGAACTCGTCTACGAACCGCAACAGCGGGCCGAAGGGGTTCGTGGACCCTTCCAGCGGTGCTGAGTACAAGGACATGATGTCCTTCGCGGCCTTGAGGGCATATGAGTGCCTCGTGTACTCCTCCCTTTGCTGCCTGCCATCATTGTACGAGGACCTCCTACTCGAACCGAAGCTGTAGGACGTCTCATCGTCGGGCGGATCGTCACCGCCTCCGCCCCCGCCATGGCCGCGACGTCCATCTCCAAGATTCCGCGAGGGGTCGCTAGGCGCGTCAGAAGTGGGGTCGCCAGGCGGCTCATTCCCCCCCCCTTGATGGCCACCGGGTCCTCCCGGGTCGTCACCGTCGTCATCACCATCGCCTCCATCGTCGTCGCCTCCGCCGCCCCCACTGGTCCCACCAATTGCTGAGGATGGCCTCGGGGTCACTGAAGGGAAGCGGTCAAAGGCTCCCGGCCAAACCCCGCGCGTGCAATATATACACAACGGCAGGAATTGAGTGGTTTCCGACAAGTCTGAAAGAGCTGTAAGCCCGCAATTCCATATGGCTACAGGGGGCTGCGGGCTACGAGCGCATCTCGAGCACGGAACGTTGGACGTGCTGGACGCGACTTCGTCGTACACGCAACAAACGATCGCCGTTCCCGCCAGAGGTGGTGAAGGAAGTTGAGAGGCCGGGGCTTCGGAGACCGGCGGTCCACACCCAGACGCTAGGTCATGGTCTCGGTACCTTCTTGCTACGTCACAGAACATGCGTTCCGCTTCCATCTTGCCCACGTGGCCAGGTAAGTGCTCCTCCACGTGTGCACGGATAGCGGTAACGGCTGGCACACTAATGGACCTCCAATCCATTTTGGCTAGGCGATCATGCACACTCGTGGGGGAAGATGCACGCTTGGAGGCGTCCTCCTCGAACGTCACGCCTTTGTGGCCCCGTACGTCCACAGTCGTGGCTGACGGGGGCACCATCAGAGCCTCGTGTTCAGCTTCTTGAGCGTCACTTGTGACGGTCGCATAGCTCGCGGGGGTATTAGGTGGTTGTTCTGGCCGTGAGTGCGCTCGTCCGTCAGCGGCTTCAAGGGCGGCCTGCACCACTATCTTGCTCTCCGCCACTTGTTGCTCCAGCAGTCGTTGCTCTCGAGCTGCTTGGTCAAGTTGCTGGCGTTGCTCTTCCGCGGCGCGCTGCATTTCTCGAAGTTGTTGGTGATGACGTGCAGCTTCCTCCGCCTGCGATGCTACAGCTTGCTCATGCTGATGCGAGACAACGGCCGCGGCATGCTGCATGCGCGCTATCTGCTCCTCAGCAGATTCGAGAGCGGCCCGTCGCGCTTCTTGGCACACCGTGGTGCGGAGCTCCTGATGCATCCGGGTTGCTTCGCATTGTGCATGTCCATGCGCAACGCTGTGAGCTGCGCTTGGTGCGCAGTGGCCGCATCTAACGCGACTCGTTCGGACTCCTCTTGCAGCTCTCGTAGTTGCCGCTCGTGTCGCGTGACTTGAGCTTGGCGCCGCCGTTGGCGTCCACCCTTTTGCCGAGAGCTTCTTGATGAAGAGGTGTGCGAGGCGTCAGAGGAGAGCGCTTCAGTAGAAGATGTTTGACACGATGAAAGTGTGGACTTCTCCTCATTGGACGTAGAGGTGGAGTCGTACATCAGTTTACCTTCGTCCCTGCGACGTCGAGCCTTGGCGAGCTTGCGCTTGGCCAACTTCTGCCGCTTCCGCTCCTGCTTCGCCACCTCCTTCTCGTGGGCTAACTCCGTCAAAGCCTGGACACGTACAGCACGTTCTCGTTGTGTGGGTCGAGGGGCGGATGAAGCTTTTGATCGAGGTGGTTGTGGGGCGGAGTCAGCGGAATGAACGTCTTCCTCATCGATCGTGGAGTCATCTTCAGACGACAAGACGCCATAGGGGTTGCGGCTAGGTACAGATTGTACGCCATGCTGTTGAACACTTGCTCCCAAGGTGGTTGTACGCCTTAGAGTCTTTATCACCTCCTCGACGCTCACTCCCAACCGCACCAGCCTTGCAGGCCGGTTGGCTGGGATGGTCGTGACGAGTGGTCGTGCAGAGTGGAGGTGATGATAATGGTGGCTTGCTGAGGTAACATGCGACAGAAGGAGTCCACGAGATGGGATCACGCGTTGCTCTCCACTCTTCGTTCTCAGCTGCACCTCCCATGTGATTGCAGCGATGGAGTCTTCTTGGCCACACAGGCGGCGAAGATGTCTACGCAAGGTCGCCCATTGCTTCGGGGTCACGTCAGGCGTGTCCGTCAGAGCTGACCACTCGTGGAGGACTTCGCGCTTCACATGTTGTTCACGCTGGACCGCAAAGGTGGTGCACTTGGAAGCGAAGTCCACGGTAGCCTTCCACGCTTTCATACACTTCCTCACGTAGAACTCGGACCGGGCGATGTTGCACGCCGTGATTTCGAGAGTGATCTCTTTTACACGACGTTGTTCTTCTCGCCATGCACTCAAGAACCGGGACGCCAATCGTGAACTTGCGTGTCCAGCAAAATCTTGCTTTTTGCGTTGGACCTGGTTCTTGCGGTGAACTCGCTCGTGCCATGCTGTAAGGGAAACACGCATGCGTGCGAGACGGGCACGTAGGTGCCATGTCGTAAGTGCAGATGAAACACGCCCGCTGAGCACTCGTGCTGTCCAAGTACTCCACCAATTACGCAATGCACATACCGCTAGAATATCCACTGCTACAGTTCAATCGTGCCTGTAAACGTTCAGGTTCACACGTCACTTTATGTACCAAAGCTGAGCCAAGACAGCCAAGAGTTGTTTCAACATATAGCTCTTTCCGATCCTTTAACGGGCCACCCTGGCGCTCGGATTGAATCAGGTGGCAAGCAGCCGAGTGTAGGTTCGACCCAAGCTCCTGAAAAACACCGTTGCTCTCGTACAGAGTGGCGAGTTGTAAAACCGCCCCTTGTGCCCGGTCTTGACTCTCTGAGTATGTCAATCCAGGGTGGCAATCATACCACACGTGAAGCATAACGACATGTAAACGGTAAAAGACGTCAGCGAGAAAAGTTTGTGGCATGAATGAGTCGAGTTGCAGCAGTGGAAGGTAAACGGCAAACTGCCACGCAGTATCGTCATACGTCCATTGCGACCGTGCAGCCGTCAGCCGTTTCGGAGGTCGGGATATATCTGACACGACGACCATGTTCTCTACGCGTCGTTCTATCTCGTGTTCGAAGGATGAAGAAATAAACGTAGGTAAACTATTTACGTGGAGAGTTCTCTTTTCCGGAAACAAGAGACTCAAAAACTTGTCACAGACACCATGGTTGAATAAGTGCGCCACACGATAGTTGATTCCAGCAATACTGTCAAAGTAAGCAACGTCACGAAGCAGCACGTTCAGGTATCGCATGTGGCTGTCAGCGTCGTGCCTCACCGCGTCAGCACGTAAAGAAGCGTCGGTGAACTTCTCAGCGTCCACAGCAAATACTGGCTGCAAAGAATCAGCAGTGTAGCTGGTGAGCACCTTGACCACAACGTCGTCGTCAGCTGAAACGGGCACACGCTGCCGCTTTCCATCCACCACCACCGCTCTTTTTAGTTGCTCACGTTTATCTTTTCTAGCTTTAATCTGTGCGGCTCTCTCTCTGCTGCCGTGGTCTGAACGGCCGGTTGAGAATATCCACCGAACCGCAGGACAGAACTGACGGTGTTCGCAACGAAACGGCAGTTAAAACAAAAACAGAAAGAGCTTTGACTGCACATTGACATAAACTTTGCACGCGCTGGCTCGTCCGCATCCAAGTTCATCCAAAAAGACTTAACAGGCTGGCTATCAATTCGGGTCTGGTGCCCAACACGGGCTGCGTGCATGATGTCCTTCGCAAGTAACAACAGGTGGCCGTTCATGCACGCAGGTTGTTTCGGCCCAGCAATAATTTGCACTACTTTCGCATACTGTATCTGACTACAACAGTGTTCGGCACTTATGTCGGTAGGCTTGTACAGAACCAGCGCATGAGACCAAGATTTTTTCTCAAAAGTTTCCTCCCAATCAACGACGATCGCTCTTAATTGGAAGATGCGCTCTAAATTGGAAGATTTTTTGAAGGTCATTGTTTTGATGTTTTTTACATTATTTTAAACATATCATGCCCAAATAATAGGGTGGTTATAATTTTGGAAGTTTTTCTCATCGTATGAGGCGGGGTTTTCAGAATTCTTACGCGTGACTCTTAGGCATATTGAGGAGTGTTCCAAAAATCCACATATGGTATTAGATCGAGATTAAAGGTTATAAAATGGAAGTAAAAAGGGAAAAATATGTACCTGTTTATCGTATGTTTGATATTTTCATCGATTTCAGCACAATTTTGCCAAAACCCCCTCAAACCCTATGCTTTATCACACGCGTATTCACAAAG
>LGRX02030399.1:0-23074 GCA_001247695.2 Cymbomonas tetramitiformis
CTGCACGCCAAGATGACTATTGTGTCAAGCGTTTCAAAGATTTCCAGGGAACCCTGGATTTGTACGAAGAGAACAAGAGCCATAACAAACGTCGCAAAGGCAAGGAGCCCGTCACCGCCCAGCCCGAGGTTGAAGCGGTCGAGGCTGAGCACGTTGAGGTACAAGCTAGAGCTCAAGCGCAAGCAGAAAGCATGGCGGAGCATGATAGTGAAGGCATCGTGCACAGTGAAGGCTATGCCAAAGGTACCAGGGACATCGCCGACGTTTCGGAGTCAGTGCGTGCCATAGCCCTTAAATTGTCGACGGCGATCAAACACATACAAGGGACGAGCAAGCTGACATGGGTTAAAGTTGTGGAGGATATCAATCAACGTTTCCTTTCAGGCTCTACGGTGCAAGCTGGTGTTGTTGTCACGCGTCTCTTTGCAAATGGAAAATATAAGTTACTTGCTAGCAAGCATGATATTTTGTTGGATGCCTACATGCAATGGGCAACCATGCACAGTCCTGCATATACAGCTTCGACATCTACAGCTTCAGCATCTCGAGTGGAACTGCCACGTGAATCCGAAGAAGAACGAGTACGATGTGAATTAAATGCTGAGGTAGCCGCAGAAACACACAATAATTTCATCCTAAGACATCCAGATATAGTAAGGAGAGGCAAATATGATGTCTTTTGTTGGGAGGTGCGCTCTTTCCAAAACAAATGTCTGCAATACTTAGACCGCCATCCAACTTTTCCTGAAAACTAACTATCTTATCGGACATTTCATGCACAGGAAGGAGAACCTGGAGAAGGCTTTGAGTACATGTCCCGCAACCTCGCTGACATTGATTTTGAGTTTGCGGTTGACTGGTTAAGCCGTTTCAATAAGAAGAAATGTAAGGTCAAAACATTGAAGGGCGGCTTATCGCAAATACGCTCGATCTGTAGGAAACGTGCTAATGTTGAGCAAGTCGGAGATGATGAAGGTGCACCAGGTGTTGGTTTTCACACAGTAGAAGAGTGTGTGGCGGCTTTCAATGGTGAAATTATTGAGGGATTCCTGCAAAATAATCAGTTTGATGTAGGGAAATATTTGGCATTCTATGAGAATGAAGCAGAAGACATGTCGTGGTACCCTGTGGAGGTCATTGATGTGGACCCACAGAGAGCCTTAATTTCCATTCGCTACTTTGAGGGGCATTTAAGCGTGGAGCAAGCACAAGGGCGAACGAGTAAGTATACGGGCAAATCCGACGAGATGACATACAAGATTTTCGTCATGAAGGACTATGACTGAAATCGTGGCACGAGAATATGAGTTTTTTAGTTCATACGGTCTGGTTTGTTTTTATGTCATCATGACATGCATCATGTAACATACAACATGGAAGTGAAAGAATGCTGAGATGGATATTGTTTTTGTTTGGATTTGGATTTGTGATTTGTTTGGATTTGGATTACATCGTTTTTAATGTAATCATTATGTGCACGACTTAGCCTCGGTCATTCGTTTAGCACCTGCCAAAGCTCTTCAAAATAACGGCACACTCTATTTCGGTCAAGCAGCAAATAATTCCCTAAGTTGTTTCAATTCTGCAAATACTAGGTGTGCCATCGTACGTGACATGCAAGGAGTAGTATCGATATTCAGTATTTTCGATAGTATCGATTAATCGAAATATTGTTAGATCTTGTGAGAGAAGTGACCTTTCGTTTCTGTCTTTAAGCAATTCCGGTGAAGAATTTACTCGGATTCATCCTTTGGGATGCCCCAGAAGCAATGCGATCGGCTGCGACACTCCATCCGCTATCGCCCAATTAGATCGTTTTAACCAATCGAACAAATCGAATTTCGTTGCGCGCTGGAAAATTGCTCGATTTCCGCCGACGCGCCGAGGCAATGGTTGGCTGACCGCTGGATCGAAAACGGTTGATGCTTAAAATCGAGCGGGCACTATATGCGCTTAGGGGCATACATCGGATCGGTATGGACAATATACCCGCCGATGACCTACAAGGAGTGTCCGCGGCAAGCGTGTGCAGGTCTTGCGGGTAGGCTTGTGAGCCGCACCATGTGCGGGGAATAAAAAACACTCGTGCCCGTTTACAAAAAACGGGAGCATAGGTGGGGCCGTAAAGGATGCATACGTGAACCCAATAAAGACACTGTAATTTTCCCCCCTTCCCCCTCCCTCCCCCTTCCCCCTCATCAAGGAATGGTATCGGTTGTGCCGATATTCTGATAAATCGATTTATCGGAATATTATTATCAATCGATAGGCCATCATTAAATAGTCAAAATAATTAGTATTGATCGATACCCGACATCAATAAATCGGAATCAATCGATAACAGTGCCGTAGGATATCGGAATTAATCGATTGGCATATCCCGTTAAACCGAAATCGATCGATTAGAAATTTGAAACTGCGATATCGATATCGGAATGTGGATATCGATAATCGGAAAAATGCAAATCGATATTGAATGGCACCCATCCGAAAATATAATTGGTTCGTAGCGAATCGACACTGGATTGATTGCAAGCCTCGCCAGCCTGTCCTCCGACGGAGTAGCCTGCTAGCCTCCCGTCCACCCCTATTCCTAGTCAACACACCTATTTGGTCTCAATTTGGAATTTCAGCACCCATAACACTTTCCACTTTGTAACAGTATCCGAGTCATGGGCAAACGTGGGCGTGGGGCTCCGAGGAAGAGGAGCACCTTGGTCAGTGGTGTCACCTTGGTCGCTCACGGCAAAGGGCCAGTGAAACGAACTCAACTCGCACCTTTCGACCCTGCAGGTAGTGATGAGACTGAGTACCGCTGTTCGCGAGATAAAAGCTGGGCGTGTGAAAGGCTTGGCAACGCAGTGGCTCATAGGATGGGAAGGGTTTTCTAATACCACTCCGTCTAATGTCCCTCGCAAACCGCGAGTTCAAAGCTTGAGCGAAGAATCTTAATCTGAGCCTCAAGGCGTGGACACACTCTCTCGATATATATGATGAAAATAAATAAAATTCTACGCTAAAATACACAACACGCAAGCGTGAAGTGGTCCCATAACCTGCTAGAAACTCAGCAGTGCACGAGGGGGAACGCTGCCGACGGTGAAACAACGAACTAGGATAAACTCAGATAATAGACATATATACTGAGTTTGTCACACAAGCTGATCACCGAAGGTGACACACTGAATATGACACCTGACTGTACGAACTAGTCAGGGTGTCATTTCCAGCAGTAGGCTTGCACCTGCTCATTATTTAGTAGCAATGTTATCAGATCCTTATCGATATTATCGATATATCGATATATCGATATATCGGTCTCCTGTAAGAATTATCAATATTGATTGATAACAACTTGCAAATAATAGGAATTGATTGATATGTCTAGAATTGTCAAAATCTAAATATCGGAATTGATTGATTAGTGCATGTAAATGATCGAAATCGCGATTGATAACCGAGTCACTCACGTAAGGATTTTCCTGCATAATCCTGTAATATCCTATATTTTGCAGGATCATACAGGATCATACAGGATCATACAGGATCATACAGGATCATACAGGATCCCCCAGGATCCCCCAGGATCCTATAGGATCCTATAATTATCACTCATAAGTTCCCGTAGGATATTAAAGGTGGAAGATAAGTTCCCGTAGGCCATTAAAGGTGGAAGATAAGTTCCTGTAGGATATTAGAGGTGGGAGATAAGTTCCTGCACGACATTAAAGGTGTATGATAAGTTCCCGTAGGATATTAAAGGTGGAAGATAAGTTCCCGTAGGATAATAAAGGTGGGAGATAAGTTCCCGTAGGACATTAAAGGTGGAAGATAATTTCCTGCAGGATATTAGAGGTCGGAGATAAGTTCCCGTAGGATATTAAAGGTGGAAGATAAGTTCCCGTAGGATATTAAAGGTGGAAGATAAGTTCCCGTAGGATATTAAAGAATTAGCCAGAGATAAGTTCTGCGGCGGGACATTAAAGGTGGAAGATAGAATTTCCCACGGGATATTAAAAGTGACAGATAGTTTCCCTCAGGATATTAAAAGTGGCAGATAAGTTCCTGCACGACATTAAAGGTGGAAGATAAGTTCCCATGGGATATTAAAAGTGACAGATAAGTTCCCTAAGGCTATTAATCATGGCATACGTTCCTCTAGGGTATTACAACGCACGGATAAGTTCCTCTAGGATGTTAAGAGCAAAACAAAACATGCTATACATATATTCCCATACGTAAAAAGTGTGCTATTGCAATACAGGTTAGACGAGTTGATTTTGAATGTGCCTGGGAACCAGTATCGCACGAATCTGCTTCTCTTCTGGCATAACTAGTAGGCACACTCTACCAAGAATGTTCTTCACGAGCACACATGTATATGCTGAAGCTGTCTGTGCTTTCAACGTGGCCACGCTATATCGATCGACTTTTTCAACAACAGGCCATGTGCGTAAGATTGCAACAAACTGCTGCTCGTCCTCGTGCGATTTCGTTACTGCCAGAAGGTAAAGTACTTCGCCGTAGGTGTCCATATCTCGGCATACAACGTTGCAGTCCCTTTTGATGTTCACGGAGCAGGAATCCAGCACACGGATCTCCGGACCAAACAAGACTGCACGTTCATACCGCTGAACCGTTGCAATCTCCTCGTTGAACAACTGAGATACAGCCGTTTCCGCTAGCTCGGACATGGCAAATGACGCTTCGCTCCAAGCCACAGGAGAGTCGTCAATCGGTCGTCGGAGACCAATAGTGTGCTTCTCAAAGAGAATGCCGTCGTCAAGCACAGGATAGAGTTCATCAGGCGGTGTGATGCTGTGTTCTCGAAGTCGTGAAATCGCTCGCAAAAGTGCTTCTCATAGCCCAAGCCCATCCCGGAGCTGAAACACCCGGGCCGAGCTAGAGAGCCCGGAGGGCCCAGAAGCAGCCTCCGCCACCCCCGAGCGCCGCTGAGGCGGAACATACAGCGAAGAAGCCCGCTGTGAAGAGGACATTGAAAACGTTGCCTAAGCTGGTGGAGAAACGCAGCAATCTGATTCTGAAAAATCTGCCAGCGCTTCCGCCGTACAGGCGTATAGTGTTAAGTGCGAAGACGCAGGATCCCAACAGCAAATAAACAACTGCCGCTGCCAAATCCCAACCAAAGCTTTCCAGCAAACTCGAAGAGGCAAGATGAAAACAAATTGAGCCAAATTGGTTAACGATCGGCTCACGGAAGTCAAAGCAACGTCGCAGCGCGATACCACTCAGGGTCAGCCCCTTGCCAAGAACGCTAGAGCGCTGCAGAGCTTAAGGGCAAGGAACGCAAGCCGCATCCGCCAATTCAGAGAACATTTTCGAATTCCCAAGCATAAAGTTGCGTAATCCCACCCAGTCGCAAAGACACTCGACGAAGAACACGCACGCCAGCGGAATAGCGCTAATCTGAAGTTGCATCACGCCAATTCCGAGCCCAAGAAGAACATTGCGCACACATCCCAATCGCAGAGGGTAGTGTAGACGAAGATCTCGCGGAAAACGCTGACTAATTGGCACAATTCCCGAGAAGAATTAACGGCGCAAAACTGCCAGTGAGCAAGAAAAACGACGAGTCGTTGACCAGCGCGTCAGAGCGCGAACTCAAGGGCCAGAGCCAGAAGTAGAATTCCGACCATTCTCAAACCCGAATTTAAGTAGCACCCGCAAAAATTGCCATAATTTGTAAAGGTAATTCGAAAGTCCCAGGCGCAGAGCGAACGCAAGACGAAAGATAGCGCAGGGCTACTGTATTTGTGGCACACTGTGCCACAGTAGGAGGCCTCACACTAGGCGAGCCGAAATTTTCCATCACAGATCACGGCGCGAAGAGAGTATAAGTCGCAACTGACAATTCTAAGAACATTTGTCGCTGAGGAATTAACGCCATTGCGAACACTCGAGTGAAGAACTGCGTGTGCACTAGGAACTTACAGCAGCTAAGACTGCAAAGCACGCGCAAGTGCACGAAGAAACCATCACGAAGCAACTCGCGAAGAAAGATTACGTTCTCACAAGTAAATTGAAGAACAATTCTCGACAGCGCCACAAGTCATCTCGCTGAAGGAAGAGTAAACGACGCTTCTGGCCAGTGTTGACGCAAAGTTATGCAAAGCGCCAGTAACCCGAGAGCTCAAATTCCATTCGAAAAACTGAGGCACACGTAAATTGACGGAAAAGTTACAATCTCAAAGTAGAAAAAGTTTGTGGAAGCGGTGGTGGTGGTGGTGGTGCGTAGCACACTGATACCATTTTGTAGGAGGCAGTACTAAACCTCTACTTGACAGTGACTGTGAAACTACTTGTGGATCATATATAGTGCAAGGTTCTATGTTATGCACTATATAAGACTAATCAAGCTATGTCGATTCTTAGGAACTATGTCCAGACTCATTGCATATATTTGCAGTAAGAATTAGGTATTATATTGACTTTTGCCATGCGGCTGTTTTACTCTAGAAATCTCAACTGTTTCTTTGGCCTTGGCCATTACTTATTCACTCAGCTCTCTGAGGTAATCCTAGTCAGCATGGCCAAGTCTCATCAGCCTATCATATGCTTGTACTACATTATCATGCAGTATGATGTGCCAGTATTCTACATGTCACATTATTACACAGTACAGTGGTACTGTGTACTCCCATATAAGGGGGTCTCTTCCTCAACAGGGGTCTCGGGCGCTAATGCTGTAAGGCGCGTATGACACTTCTGGCATGTATGACATTGCTGAGTCATCCGCGCATGACACCGTGTGTTGTCCTAGCACAACTCCCCCCCCTTCAGGTGGGAAGCGTCCTCGCTTGTACTTAGATGCACAGTCGTTAGGCTGATTCGGAGCCCATGGTGTCCCACTCGCTGTCGTCGGACATCACTGGTGGCGGCGTAGGGCTGTACTCCGGCATCAAGGTCACCGGCTCCTCGTCAGCTTCTTCCGGATTAGCGCAGACTCTTTCATCGTTGAGATCCGTCTCATTTTCATCTCTCCAAAGCAGCTCCGCTAGGTATTCACACACCGCTGCGATTGCCCCCACGGGTTGTTCCACCGGTAGAGAGCTGAATAATTGTTTAAGCAAGGCTGCGGGGATGCCATACTGTACACGTGCCATCCAGCTCCCATGCCTGGTCTAGGGTCGCCCGACTCTCTGCTGGCGGAGCCGCTCTGCGCCATCTTCTCGTGCCGCCCATAACGGCGTTTGAAGTCGCAGGGGTTTTCGGGGTCGCAAGACTTTAGGGTGGCGATAGGCGCGTTGGTCCAGAAGTGGGTGGGTTTCTTGTAGGGCATACCATACTTACAATACGTAGCCAGATGCGGAGGTGGCAACCCTTGCATGCATCGGCGAGTGTGTAACCCATGGGGAGCTCGGCCACGCGGGTTCTCAATGAAGTAGAAGCTCGGCTGGAGGTACTTGATGATCTCCAACGTTCTCCGCACTTGTCTGTCAGCACCACGCAAGTTTCGTATCCCTACCGTTTTGGCTTGGCTATACTCCGTGCATGGGGGGCTCGCCCAAATGACGTCAAAGTGCTTGGGCGAGAACTGCCGATAGTCCCAGTGCAGGACGTTTTCGCAGTGAGTGGGCTTCCATCGGTTCTGGATGTCCACCGAGACTACCTCACACCCAGGAAACTGCTTGCTGAACTGCCGTTCGACGGAGCCTGTGCCACAAAACAACACCAAGATCCGTATTGGGCGTCGAGACGGCTGTAGGCATGCCGCTCCTCGACCAGGTCCTTGAGATGGCATGAAACTAGTGGATGACACCGTCGCGAATGTGCCCACCTCGTCGTCGGCTCGTTCTTCCGGGATCCACGCCATTCCGTCCGCCTGTAACTCTTCAGGATCCGTCAACCATATCGCTCCTGCTGACTCCTCGCGTTTGCGAGTGACTCTACTCTTTTCACGTTCTTGCCTCTTGGCCTCGACCTTCTCGAACTCTTGAAGAGCGCGGTTAGGTATCCCTTTTCGGCCAACTCCATCGAACTCGAGGTCCTCGCGAGTTTTCCATTCATTCTCGGAGCGCGGCATACCTACCCATTTGACCATGTACTCCGTCCATGTCCGCCCGCTACGTCTCCTCGTGCGTGACCTCTCAATGCACTCCACCGCCATCTCCTTACGACCGCTCACGTCCACAGGGGGAGGCGGAATCTCCGCACTCCTGTCCGCGAACTTGTCCTGGCCCGACTCCACTGGGGTGAGTCTATCCACGGTGAAGACGTCGTGCACCTTCCACTGTGGTGGTAGCCTCAGGCGGTAAGCCGCGGGGGCCCCTCGGTCCTCGGGGGCGAGCTCCATCTGCCGGTCGCTGTGGAAGGCCTCCAACACCTCCATCGGGCCCAGGCGCTTCTTCAGCAACTTCTTGTGTAGGCCCCGATCCCCGGGCTGGGTGAGATGCGTGGCGTCCACCCACACCATGTCACCTATTGCGTCCCGGCGAGCGCGATGGCGAGCATCATACTGGGCCACTTGCTGCTGCTGAGCTACCAGCAACCTATCGCGAGCAGTCTGCAACTGCTGAACAAACTGCCGGGCGGTCTCGTGGGCCGTGCCTTTCTTCACGACGTCCCC
The DNA here is from genome assembly GCA_001247695.2 of Cymbomonas tetramitiformis. NCBI lineage: Eukaryota > Viridiplantae > Chlorophyta > Pyramimonadophyceae > Pyramimonadales > Pyramimonadaceae > Cymbomonas > Cymbomonas tetramitiformis. Next base: position 8,588 of record LGRX02030399.1, read on the forward strand.
TCTCCCCCCCATGGCGCGGCCCCTACGAGAGGCCAACGCAGCTTCTACGAAGAAGTCGAGCTGCGACGCTGGGGCATGCCCATAGCAGAGCTCGAAGGGTGTGAATCCAGTAACCGCGGACCTGGAGTCGTTAATGGCGTACTCCACCGGGGTGCACCACAAATCCCAGTCTGTCTGGTTTGCGTCAACGTAGGCGCGCAACATGCGCTCCACCGTGTGGTTTGTGTGCTCCGCTTGACCGTCCCCTTGTGGATGGTACGGCGTAGTGGAGGCCACCTGCACTCCCATAAGGCGATGCAACTCCATATGAAAGGCGTCACGGAAGCGAGAGTCCCTGTCACAAACGATCTTCATGGGAGCACCGTGCAGTCGCCAAACATGGTCGAAGTACATTCGTGCCACTTGCTCAGCGGAACTGTCAGAGTACAGCATGGGGACCACGTGCACCATCTTGGACAGCTTGTCCGTGAACGTGGCGAAGGCGTCGTAGCCCCGCTCCGTGCGCGGCAGACCTGTGACGAAGTCAATGCTCACCACCTGCCACAGCCTGACCGGGACCTGGAGGGGGTTCAGCTGGCCGTCCGGATAGCTGTTCCTCGGGCGGGTCTGCTGGCATATCAAGCACGAGCGGGTCCAGTCGGTGACGTCTTTGTTCATGCGGGGCCACCAGAACCGCCGCACTATCCGAGCAAGAGTCTTATCTCGCCCGGTGTGTCCCGCCGCGGGAGACTCGTGCGCTTCACGCATGACTATCTCCCGAAGAGGAGAGTCGGACGACAACACCAGCTGGTAGCGTCCCTCCGCGATGCGCCAGATCATGTCGTCAACCATACGGAAGGTGTCCGTACGCTGGTGCGGGGCGGCCAAAAGCTCTTCCTTTAACATCGTGAGGTAAGGGCTACGTTCGTACTCCGCGCGTAGTGCTTTCACGAACTGGCATGCCTTTAGTGGTCCCTTGGTTGCGCGTGCCTTGGCCGCTGGCCCTGACGTGACCATAGGCTCGCTTGCACTTTGAGCGGCGGGCGCACGGGCACTCTTCGCTCGAGGCCGAGTCCGGCTGGCCGCTGGCGCCCACACCAGCAGCACGGGCCACCGCAGCGCTGGTCGGCCTCCATCTGGTGACTCAAACAAGCATGTGGGGTGACCCTTGGCATCCTTGAGGTCGAACACCTTGACCACGTGCAGGCCGTACTTGGGCTGGATAAGGGTGCGCCAGGACGCGTCATAGTCCGGCAGTAGGAACATCGCCGACGTGTTTTCTGGGTCGGCGCGCCACTCAGCCATAAAGTGGCGTAGGATCCTCTCAATGAGGGTGCTATCCTTGGTGTAGGGGGGGTTGCACCAGACGTGCTTTCCCCGCCATTGCTGCTTGAGGCACTCCGTCCAATAGGTGTCCACCTGGCGGTTGACGCCCATGGAGTCACAACACGCGTCCACGTCGAACGGGCCGTACTCCGCTGAGATCTCTTCGAACTTCTCCTTTACCAGTTTCCAGTCCTGCCGGTCTACCACGTTATCGTAGTGGGAGCTTGACGCGGGAGGGGAACTTTGTTTGCTGGGAGGGGAAGGACTAAGGGGAGTTGAGGGGGCTGGAGAGGGGGCTTGCTCCGGTTGCGAGCGAGAGCGAGTGGTGACGCCCGCAAGGGTGGCTTCATGCAAGGCGCGCTCCGCGGTGTGCAACGTCTCAGCTGCGTCTTCCCACAGGTCGGGGGTTTCCACCCAGGTGAGCCCATTCAGATGAGTGAGCTCCCCAACGACCATCGGGGGGCTGACCGGAGGTACAGACTCGTCTTCAGAGGCGGAGTAATCAAACGTGGAGTCGAGCACCGAGATGGGGTCTTCAAGGGTCTTGACTTTAGCGGGCTCCTCGGACGGCTCTTCGTCGGTGTCGTCCTCGTCGATTGCACCGAATACTGAGGTGGGATCGGCGGGGGTTGAGCTCTCAGCCGGCTCCCTTGGCACACTCCGACGAGGCTCGTCTGTATCCCGGTCGACCACGCCCTTCTCCTTGAGCCCCTCCCTGGCGGATGACTGCTTGTAGTCTGGTCGTCTGGATTGGGCGTCCGGAACTACTAGGCATCGCCCAGGTACGTGCTCCATTTGGTGCACGCCCACTTCCACCAAGTCTTCATACCAGCGTGCTTGGCGTCGACTCAGCTCCCGAGCCGGCGCGAAGAGCCATTGCAAGGGTTTGTGGTCACCCATGAGTTTGAAGTCGGTGAATATAAGGTAATGCCTCCACGTCACTGTGGTGCAGTGGTGGATGGCGCACAACTCCCGCTCCCCAGCGTGGTAGTTCTGCTCGGCCGAGGAGAATTGCCTGCTCTCGAAGGCCAACGGCTGAAGACCTCGTCCCAGGTCTTGCATCAACACGCCTCCTAGTGCGACCGCACTCGCGTCGGTCTGCACGCAAAATGGGCGAGACCCATCGGCTGCTGCGCGCTGGTCCGGTAGGGCGAGGATTGGTGCTGAAATCAATGCTGACTTCAATCGTTGGTAGGCTTCTTTCTCCTCCTTGCCCCAAGTCCATGGCACTCCCATCTTCGTGAGGCGAGTGAGAGGGTGGGCAATGTGAGCGAAGGACTGGATGTACCGCCGGTAAAAGCCGCACATTCCAAGGAATTGGCGCACGTGGGTGACAGTCTCGAGCTCCGGCCAGTCGCGAACCGAGGCAACTTTGTCGCGTTGGGGGCGACAACCTTCCTTACTGCACACGTGGCCAAGGAAGCGTACTGCTCGCATGCACAACTTCAACTTGCTTCGCTTGAGGTATACTTTGTGCTGGCGACAGGCAGCTAATACAGCTCGTACATGGCCGACATGCTGCTCAGGTGTGTCACTAAAAATCATGATGTCGTCCACGAACACTCTGCAGAAGGGTAGGTGTCCGAGGTACTGCGTCATCATTCTTTGCCACGTGCTTGGTGAGTTGCTCAGTCCCATAGGCATGACCAGCCACTCATAAGCTCCGAAGTGGGTGGTCATGGCTGTCTTCTCGATGTCCTCCTGTTCCATGGGAACTTGCCAGAATCCCCACAAGGCGTCTGCAGTGGAGAAGACGGTTGCTCCTTGTAGGTCATCGAGGAGGGTTTGTACGTCAGGAAGAGGGTACTTGTCCTTGACCGTGATCTCATTTATCGACTTGTAGTCGATAACCAAGCGCAACTCCTTAGGGTTGCTCGGCTTCGGCACCATAAGTACCGGACAACCCCAGGGGGACGCCGATGGACGGATGTACCCCTTGGCCAACAGCTCGTCAAGTTGTGCACGAAGTTGCCGAAGCTCCTCTTGCGACAACTTGTAGTTACGCCGATGTAGCGGTTGCCCACTCCAGTCGGATCGCAAGCGAATGTTGTTCTTGTAGTCGCGGCTTTGTACGGAGTCAGGCAGCTCCGTACATATGACGTCCCTGAACTCCTCCTCAAGGTCGCGCAGCTGTTGCCATATCTCCGGGGACACTGTCTCGTCAATCTCGTCCGGTTCCTCCGCTTCCATGGCATGGGGCTTGGGCGGCGGTGACGGTGGTTCCTCGGCCACTGGAGCGGCCTGCTCTTGAGATAAACCTTCAGTATGGGGCTTCTCGTCGCTCCAGCGCACACGCTTGCGTCGCGGCCGACGTTCGCGGAGTAAGCGCCTTCCCTGCTCCAGCGCGGCTGCGGCTTCGGCATGCCAGGTGGGTGGTTTCCCTTGCGCGTGGTCGTCGATTGCTTGGGCACGTACGTGCTCAGGTAATAAAGCAAATGCTCCCAAAGCTTCGCGCTTGCTCTGGAAGAACCCGAGATGTAGGTTGTTGGATGGCGCATTGTCCGCCGGGGGGCCAACAGCACCCTCCAGCGCGACCACGTCAAAGTTTTGTGGGCGGGTGGACTCCACTGTTGCGTACACCTTATCCAAGTGGTCCTCGTCACTGGTGCCTGGGCCGGGCCGCACAGATTCCCGGAGGAGTAGAGCGTCCTCGGCTTCGGAGTCAGTGTCTGACGCGGACATCAGCGCAGGCGCGTCCGTCTCACCCAGATCCGCTTGGGAGGAGTCCATGGCGCCCGCGACTTGGGCGTCTTGCTGCTCAGAGCTAGGCGTGGCGCGACGCTCGGACGAAGCGTCCATGGGCTTGGCGTTGGTCTCGGCGTCGGTCTCTTCGTTACAGGCGACCGCCCCGAAGGTGCCGTCGGGTGCTAGGTACACCACGAAGGCACACTCATCCTTAGATTGGAGGGCTCGAAGGTCCTTGCGTACCCTTTTGGGGTCCAACAAGACTCCTTGTACCAGCGCCATGGCCTTATCCTTGGGTCTTGAGGGGTCTGGCGTTCCCGACGAGCAGCCTGTAATGACCACTCTCTTGCTTCCAGAACCAAACCGGATGGAACCCCATCGGGAGTAATCCAAGGTGACTGGGGGGTGGGAGGCTAGCCAAGGTCCTCCAAGGATAATATCCACGCAAAGATCAATGGGCATCACTCTGAGCTCCAATTGCTTGACGTACAACCCCTTGGTGGTCTCTGCTTGCAGTCGAGGACGGACGCACGTGTTGACATCGTACGACGCGCCGTCGGCTACTCGCACTCGCATGGGGTTTTCGTGAGGTCGAGGCGTCAGGGAGGGAATGCTGCGTACAGTCTTGTCCGAGATAATGTTGGTGGAGCACCCAGTGTCCACCAGCACCTTTACACGACGACCGTTCACGTACGCCCAGAACAACAACAAGGTGGGGGCCTTGGAATTGTTGATCTGTCGAGGTGGCGCTCGCGATGTTGATACAGCCGCCAAGAGATCACTCCAGCCAGGGCTCATGTCCCCATTGTCGATGATGCTGTTGAGCTGGCATACGAAGGGGTCGTCCTTGGCATGAGGGTCGCCTAGGTCAGGAGGGTCGTCCATGTCAGAGTCCCATGGTAACTCGTAGGTGCCTGCATCGGCCAAGAGCCCTTGAGCGGTGGCTGTCTGCACAAGGTCCCTGGGTGGGTGATCAGGTGGGTACAAGGCCACTTGGATGACCTTGTCCTTCGCTGCTCGCGCCATATCATTCGTCGCCAAGTCACTTGCGTATTGGAGGAGTCCGTCTTCTACTTCCTCTTGCGCTTGTTCCTTGGCTAAGATGTGCAGTAGCTCTTCGTCCATAGGAGAGTCCCGCTCCAAATATGGGAGGCCACTGGCATAATCCCGCTTAAGCTTCTCTCGTTGGCGAACCTTCTCCAACCCACTGAGCCACCTCCTCCTTGGTGCTCCTTCAGCTCGAGCTGCATGGGTCGGTGACAGCCATGGTCGGGGGCGGTCACTCCGTGCGGTTGAGGTTGCCTCGACAGTCGTGCTTTCGTTAGGTGAGGGCGTACGAGGTCGACGCCCAAGTTGGATGTCTTGACGTCGTCGTCGGTATTCTTGCAGCCTTTTAAGTTTGTTAAGGGCTGCGGGTAAGGGTGATCGAGCTCGAGCTTCTCGCTTGTTGGCGGTAACCGCGCTGTGCGTTGGTGACCGCGTGGGTCCTCGGCTGCGTCGATGCCCGGCTCTCCAAAGCGGTGGGCTCGTGCTCCGCGGAGGTGTACGGGGCGGTGCAAGGTCCGTTTCCAGAGCCTTGATGGAGGACCTCAAGCCCCGTGTGCCCACTTTGGAGCGTAAAGCACTCGTCCCTTGCCCTCGGACAGCTCGACATTGCCAACCTTGCAATGGTTGGCCCGTTGGCTCCAAGTGCACGCGGTAGCTCTCGGTCACCTTCAGGGTACGTCGGTGCCGCTTCTCAACGTGCTGGGAGTCGTCTGAGAGGTCCTCGCTCGTACACACTGGAGACTTGGCTTCCTGGCGAAGGCGAGCTTCGACCACTTGACGCTCCGGCGCGGGAGGAGGGCTAGTCATCGCCCGCGAGGGTAGCATGTTGAGCTCATCGGAGTCTAGGTATCCTGTGCAAGGAGCACTCCGCCTTTGACGTCGACGGGCTCTTCTCCACTTCTCCCGCAACTGCTGCTCCGAGAGGTAGGAGGGGGGCTCGTCGCGGGGATGTGGGGTTCCACAGCCCGAGCTCATTGGGACTTGGAGGGTACTCCGAGCTCGAGGGAGTCCTCCGCGGCAAAATCCATTAGTTCCTTTGGCAACACCGCGTTGAGCACGTCGCAATATTCATCCGTTTCCACTTCGTGCATGACCATGTCCAAAGTTTCAGCCAGAAGTGCTTTGGCCCACTCCTTCTTACGAAGAGCAGCCTGTGGGCACTCTCGAGCATAGTGCTCTTTGCTTTGGCACAACCTGCAACCAGTGTACTCCGGGGAGCCCAGACGTTGCCCAGTAGGAGTTGCACCCGCGGGACGATCTTCGGCTAGAGCTAGTAGCTCCTCCGAGACCTCCACCGCTGCCAGTAGCTGCCCTGGCGCTCTCCTACTCGTCGCATTGTTCAAATGCAACTCCGCCTCAATGGCGTATTCCAGTGCTAGGCGTCGACTGGCTGGAAGGGCGCGGGCGAGGAGGATCAAGGGGGTCCCCTTCCGCTCGGCAATCTCGAACGCCTCCTTCCGTACCTCCGCGGATAAGCCCGAGAGGAAGACGTCCAGGAGGTCGGATTCCGGAACCGGTGTGGTGAGCTCGTGTGTCGCCAACATGGTCACTACGCGATGGGCTAGATGCAGTCCATCCCAAAACTCGCGCACTTTGCGCGGTGTCGCCATGCGTCCTTGAGTTTGGCGTACTCGGCGTAGGAACGAGCCCAAGGTGGCCATTTCACTCTTCAGCGGCACGATCAGCTTCGCCGGCGGCACAATGACCTTCTCAAGGTTCAACGACTTGTCCGCCTCGGCATCCAGGAGAACCCCTCGCAGCTCCGTTCCTTCGGAGCTAGGCGTAGGGAAGCAATGCTGGGTGATCTCCTTCAACAAGATATGCACCGAGAGAATCGGCTCTCCGAGCTCGAACGCTCCGTTGGGCACGTTGCACGGGGTGTTCATCGCGAGGAGCACCACTGGAAGGGCTAAGCACCTGTCGAACTCGTCTACGAACCGCAACAGCGGGCCGAAGGGGTTCGTGGACCCTTCCAGCGGTGCTGAGTACAAGGACATGATGTCCTTCGCGGCCTTGAGGGCATATGAGTGCCTCGTGTACTCCTCCCTTTGCTGCCTGCCATCATTGTACGAGGACCTCCTACTCGAACCGAAGCTGTAGGACGTCTCATCGTCGGGCGGATCGTCACCGCCTCCGCCCCCGCCATGGCCGCGACGTCCATCTCCAAGATTCCGCGAGGGGTCGCTAGGCGCGTCAGAAGTGGGGTCGCCAGGCGGCTCATTCCCCTCCCCTTGATGGCCACCGGGTCCTCCCGGGTCGTCACCATCGTCATCACCATCGCCTCCATCGTCGTCGCCTCCGCCGCCCCCACTGGTCCCACCAATTGCTGAGGATGGCCTCGGGGTCACTGAAGGGAAGCGGTCAAAGGCTCCCGGCCAAACCCCGCGCGTGCAATATATACACAACGGCAGGAATTGAGTGGTTTCCGACAAGTCTGAAAGAGCTGTAAGCCCGCAATTCCATATGGCTACAGGGGGCTGCGGGCTACGAGCGCATCTCGAGCACGGAACGTTGGACGTGCTGGACGCGACTTCGTCGTACACGCAACAAACGATCGCCGTTCCCGCCAGAGGTGGTGAAGGAAGTTGAGAGGCCGGGGCCTCGGAGACCGGCGGTCCACACCCAGACGCTAGGTCATGGTCTCGGTACCTTCTTGCTACGTCACAGAACATGCGTTCCGCTTCCATCTTGCCCACGTGGCCAGGTAAGTGCTCCTCCACGTGTGCACGGATAGCGGTAACGGCTGGCACACTAATGGACCTCCAATCCATTTTGGCTAGGCGATCATGCACACTCGTGGGGGAAGATGCACGCTTGGAGGCGTCCTCCTCGAACGTCACGCCTTTGTGGCCCCGTACGTCCACAGTCGTGGCTGACGGGGGCACCATCAGAGCCGCGTGTTCAGCTTCTTGAGCGTCACTTGTGACGGTCGCATAGCTCGCGGGGGTATTAGGTGGTTGTTCTGGCCGTGAGTGCGCTCGTCCGTCAGCGGCTTCAAGGGCGGCTTGCACCACTATCTTGCTCTCCGCCACTTGTTGCTCCAGCAGTCGTTGCTCTCGAGCTGCTTGGTCAAGTTGTTGGCGTTGCTCTTCCGCGGCGCGCTGCATTTCTCGAAGTTGTTGGTGATGACGTGCAGCTTCCTCCGCCTGCGATGCTACAGCTTGCTCATGCTGATGCGAGACAACGTCCGCGGCATGCTGCATGCGCGCTATCTGCTCCTCAGCAGATTCGAGAGCGGCCCGTCGCGCTTCTTGGCACACCGTGGTGCGGAGCTCCTGATGCATCCGGGTTGCTTCCTCCACGGCATTGTGCATGTCCATGCGCAACGCTGTGAGCTGCGCTTGGTGCGCAGTGGCCGCATCTAACGCGACTCGTTCGGACTCCTCTTGCAGCTCTCGTAGTTGCCGCTCGTGTCGCGTGACTTGAGCTTGGCGCCGCCGTTGGCGTCCACCCTTTTGCCGAGAGCTTCTTGATGAAGAGGTGTGCGAGGCGTCAGAGGAGAGCGCTTCAGTAGAAGATGTTTGACACGATGAAAGTGTGGACTTCTCCTCATTGGACGTAGAGGTGGAGTCGTACATCAGTTTACCTTCGTCCCTGCGACGTCGAGCCTTGGCGAGCTTGCGCTTGGCCAACTTCTGCCGCTTCCGCTCCTGCTTCGCCACCTCCTTCTCGTGGGCTAACTCCGTCAAAGCCTGGACACGTACAGCACGTTCTCGTTGTGTGGGTCGAGGGGCGGATGAAGCTTTTGATCGAGGTGGTTGTGGGGCGGAGTCAGCGGAATGAACGTCTTCCTCATCGATCGTGGAGTCATCTTCAGACGACAAGACGCCATAGGGGTTGCGGCTAGGTACAGATTGTACGCCATGCTGTTGAACACTTGCTCCCAAGGTGGTTGTACGCCTTAGAGTCTTTATCACCTCCTCGACGCTCACTCCCAACCGCACCAGCCTTGCAGGCCGGTTGGCTGGGATGGTCGTGACGAGTGGTCGTGCAGAGTGGAGGTGATGATAATGGTGGCTTGCTGAGGTAACATGCGACAGAAGGAGTCCACGAGATGGGATCACGCGTTGCTCTCCACTCTTCGTTCTCAGCTGCACCTCCCATGTGATTGCAGCGATGGAGTCTTCTTGGCCACACAGGCGGCGAAGATGTCTACGCAAGGTCGCCCATTGCTTCGGGGTCACGTCAGGCGTGTCCGTCAGAGCTGACCACTCGTGGAGGACTTCGCGCTTCACATGTTGTTCACGCTGGACCGCAAAGGTGGTGCACTTGGAAGCGAAGTCCACGGTAGCCTTCCACGCTTTCATACACTTCCTCACGTAGAACTCGGACCGGGCGATGTTGCACGCCGTGATTTCGAGAGTGATCTCTTTTACACGACGTTGTTCTTCTCGCCATGCACTCAAGAACCGGGACGCCAATCGTGAACTTGCGTGTCCAGCAAAATCTTGCTTTTTGCGTTGGACCTGGTTCTTGCGGTGAACTCGCTCGTGCCATGCTGTAAGGGAAACACGCATGCGTGCGAGACGGGCACGTAGGTGCCATGTCGTAAGTGCAGATGAAACACGCCCGCTGAGCACTCGTGCTGTCCAAGTACTCCACCAATTACGCAATGCACATACCGCTAGAATATCCACTGCTACAGTTCAATCGTGCCTGTAAACGTTCAGGTTCACACGTCACTTTATGTACCAAAGCTGAGCCAAGACAGCCAAGAGTTGTTTCAACATATAGCTCTTTCCGATCCTTTAACGGGCCACCCTGGCGCTCGGATTGAATCAGGTGGCAAGCAGCCGAGTGTAGGTTCGACCCAAGCTCCTGAAAAACACCGTTGCTCTCGTACAGAGTGGCGAGTTGTAAAACCGCCCCTTGTGCCCGGTCTTGACTCTCTGAGTATGTCAATCCAGGGTGGCAATCATACCACACGTGAAGCATAACGACATGTAAACGGTAAAAGACGTCAGCGAGAAAAGTTTGTGGCATGAATGAGTCGAGTTGCAGCAGTGGAAGGTAAACGGCAAACTGCCACGCAGTATCGTCATACGTCCATTGCGACCGTGCAGCCGTCAGCCGTTTCGGAGGTCGGGATATATCTGACACGACGACCATGTTCTCTACGCGTCGTTCTATCTCGTGTTCGAAGGATGAAGAAATAAACGTAGGTAAACTATTTACGTGGAGAGTTCTCTTTTCCGGAAACAAGAGACTCAAAAACTTGTCACAGACACCATGGTTGAATAAGTGCGCCACACGATAGTTGATTCCAGCAATACTGTCAAAGTAAGCAACGTCACGAAGCAGCACGTTCAGGTATCGCATGTGGCTGTCAGCGTCGTGCCTCACCGCGTCAGCACGTAAAGAAGCGTCGGTGAACTTCTCAGCGTCCACAGCAAATACTGGCTGCAAAGAATCAGCAGTGTAGCTGGTGAGCACCTTGACCACAACGTCGTCGTCAGCTGAAACGGGCACACGCTGCCGCTTTCCATCCACCACCACCGCTCTTTTTAGTTGCTCACGTTTATCTTTTCTAGCTTTAATCTGTGCGGCTCTCTCTCTGCTGCCGTGGTCTGAACGGCCGGTTGAGAATATCCACCGAACCGCAGGACAGAACTGACGGTGTTCGCAACGAAACGGCAGTTAAAACAAAAACAGAAAGAGCTTTGACTGCACATTGACATAAACTTTGCACGCGCTGGCTCGTCCGCATCCAAGTTCATCCAAAAAGACTTAACAGGCTGGCTATCAATTCGGGTCTGGTGCCCAACACGGGCTGCGTGCATGATGTCCTTCGCAAGTAACAACAGGTGGCCGTTCATGCACGCAGGTTGTTTCGGCCCAGCAATAATTTGCACTACTTTCGCATACTGTATCTGACTACAACAGTGTTCGGCACTTATGTCGGTAGGCTTGTACAGAACCAGCGCATGAGACCAAGATTTTTTCTCAAAAGTTTCCTCCCAATCAACGACGATCGCTCTTAATTGGAAGATGCGCTCTAAATTGGAAGATTTTTTGAAGGTCATTGTTTTGATGTTTTTTACATTATTTTAAACATATCATGCCCAAAAAATAGGGTGGTTATAATTTTGGAAGTTTTTCTCATCGTATGAGGCGGGGTTTTCAGAATTCTTACGCGTGACTCTTAGGCATATTGAGGAGTGTTCCAAAAATCCACATATGGTATTAGATCGAGATTAAAGGTTATAAAATGGAAGTAAAAAGGGAAAAATATGTACCTGTTTATCGTATGTTTGATATTTTCATCGATTTCAGCACAATTTTGCCAAAACCCCCCTCAAACCCTATGCTTTATCACACGCGTATTCACAAAGGGCGGGTAACATATGTAAAGGTTCTTGCTAATGGACCCGTCACGTGCTATGTTATAATGTAGTTTGCCATAAAACATATTTGAACAAATAAACTATCAAGCACTTGCATCTCCGTGCAGATTTCTGGAGCAAATGGCCCTCTAGCGGGGGAAACCCTAAGTGGTAACACCAATTTAGGGTGTAAGCACAACCACATGTGTACATGCATGCACATACGAACTCTTGACTGCACTTATTTACTCTTCAGAGTTCTCCAGCAGTGCTTTTAAAAGCTCAGCTTTCTCCTCACAACCTGGAATTCCGCCTTGAACACCAGATTTTGCGGTCTCATCCCAGCATGTCAACACCTCGTTCACGTCAAATGTAGACTTCATGCGAAGGGTGCGGGCACCCCGTACGAAAGCTCCAGCCTCACAGAGTTGTTCTACCGTCTCGAACGTTCTCCGTGACTGTGCTGGCAACCAGAACTGCCAGGTTATCTCCTTCCGTGAGGCATGCTGCCCCACCACCTCCACGAAATGGAGTGGGAGTGACTTACCGCCGTCCGGGAGCATAACGTTGAACCAACACTTGTCGCTGGCTTCCCCGCCTGCAACGGTCACGGCATAGCTGCCCACAGTCATGTCCTCGAACCGGTAGTCGGCTGCCAAGTGTTCCTTCTGCGATGCCAAACGCATCCCACGGTCATATAGACTCTCGTCAACACCGGAGGAGTGCTCATCGTCGCCATCATCCGTGCCCTCACTGCTGCTGGGCTGTTTCTGCTGTTTTGGCTGCTTTCCGGGCTTCTTCTTGCGCGCTGCAACCTGCCGACTCCGACTGCGAGTGGCAAGATCCATCTCCATATCAGTATCATCGCTGTCGCCTTCGGAGGCGGGTGAAGTTCTGCGCGCCCTGTTTTGCCTTTGTGCGCCTGAAAACCTCTTGCGAGCAGCAGGTGGATCTCCTCCTCTCCGACTCCTCTTTCCATTTGCTTCACGCACACCTGCCTCTGCACGAACTGCGGGAGCTTCTTCACCAGCTTCTTCTGCCTCTGCACGAACTGCGGGAGCTTCTTCACCAGCATCTTCTGCCTTCAAAAGCTGGATCAGGCGTTCCAACTTCTTGGTCTTGGTCGTAAGACCCCGCAGTTCAGCATTCCGCTCAGATAACACTCGGTGTAAGTGTTTATCCTCGTACCTGCGTAAGCGAACCCTAGTTTGAAACTTCTCTATACACTTCGTATTATCTTCGCATACTCTTACACCGCAATGACGGACTCTCACGACGACGAGACTAGAATCCTGAGGGAAGTTTTTCCCTGGATGAGTGAGGGTTTTCTTAGCGAAAATCAAGAACAAGGAACGACCTCTTCTACCGTCGTTCCGAACACACCAGGAACAACGGACTCGGACGACGAGGTTACAATCTTGCGGCAGGTTTTTCCTTGGTTGCAAAGCTCCACAACAGCGACACCTGAAGACGAAGCGACGACTTCTTCTACCGGGAATCAAAGGACTCCCGCAACACAGGAGCAAGCCGCCACCACCACCAACTCGGAAAGAGAGGAAGGAAACAAGTGCGTCGTCTGCTTAGAAATAGTTTTCCCCGCGGAAACGTGGGTTTCAGGGTTAGGATGTGACTGCAAAAACGTGCTGTATCATCACCCTTGTTTCCAGGCCTACTTGGCAAGTTGCACGGATATTGCAAAATGCCCTTGTTGTAGGAAGATCTGGAGCTAGAACAAGAAACCTACCAGACTTTGCTTAGACACTTGAAGGACAATAATGACAAAATAAATATAAATAAGGTATAAATGAGATCGCACTAGGCTGGTAAACGGTCGTCTTACCTTCTGGAAATCAGCTCAGTACAATACTTGGCCTCGCGCATAAAAGCCACAACCTCGTTGATGTCAATATTTTTCAGGACTTCTTTCTCCACCACTTGTTTCTTATGCGTCACGCCGTCGAAACATACATTGAACTGCTCCGCCTTAGCATACCGCGTCTTCAAGATCCCATCGCATTTGACTGTAGATGCGCGGGTATGCGCACGTGTCAGCAGCAGTGAAAGGTCCCACTTCGGAGGTAATCGCTCGGGATGTCGCTCTCGCACGGCCTCCACCTTCAAAGGCAAGGGGAAGGTTGCTTTCAATTCCTCGTGTCGTTGTTGGCTCACCAGATCTGGCGTTGCGGCTCGGAGTCCCAATAGACAGCTCCGCGTTGTTTGCTCCATGTCCAATACCTTGTTTCCCTTCCCCTTGCGCTTCCATTCCGGGTTGTCCATATAGCCCGGGGCGGAGTCGACGTCGGGATAACTGGTACAAATAATCAGCCCAAGGTTCGGGTCCTCGTCCACGCCACTTGGTAGCCATTCCTTGAACCTGTCACCAAACTTGTACTTCGCTCGGACGAGCTTGTCCGGAGCGACGTAAAAGCACCAAGTATGCACCTTGCGGTCTCGTCCAGCGTGGCCACCAAACTCTTCGTTCAAGTGCGGGTCGATCCACGATTTGAAGTCCAAGTTGCAGCCGACGACGTACGTGTGCTTGTTGATGGTTGTTATCGTCCAGGCAAAGAGAAAGGCAATCCATTGTTCCAAAGATATGAACCAATGGCCTTTTTTATCCGCGGTCTTACCCCACAACAGCATCTTCAGCAACCCGAAAAAGCCATCGACGTCGTTGTGGGAGTGGCCTACGGGCAGACGGTGTAGGTAGATCTCTTTGTACAGCCCGTGGTGAACCAGGATGCAGAAGAAGGCGAAAACATGCCGGTTCCAGTTTTCCGACCCTCCGTCCATTTGCACGTGGCATGTTTGCCGAAAGTGCCGCTCCGTGTTCTCCACCACATACCGTAGCTGAATATTGAGCGTCGTGAGGCACATGTTCACGTCTTTGCCAGGAACCCATGGCATAAGTAAACACATGCACAACACCGTGCCGTGCATCACGACTGCTTGCAGATGAAGGTGGAAGAAACTTCCACCGCACGCGGCGTGGTGCGGTGCGTCCACGAGCCCAAAGCACCGCACGGGGCGTGGTGCGGTGCGTCCACGAGCCCAAAGCACCGCACGCGGCGTGGTGCGGTGCGTCCACGAGCCCAAAGCATCGCACGCGGCGTGGTGCGGTGCGTCC